>JASDQU010438717.1:158554-190681 GCA_032191745.1 Picea mariana
CCACAAAGTTCTGTGTGAACCAATTCTAAATGTTCTTTTTCTCTATAGGAGGCTGTTGGAAAGTTGTCTCTTTTATGCTTTCCAAGTATACAAATTTCACAAGGAATGTCTTGTTCATTCAAAACAAGGAGTCCTTTGACCATTGAGTGTTTTTGGAGAAGACTAAGACTCCTAAGAGGGAGATGAACAAACCTATAATGCCATAATAGAGTCTCATATGTGTTCGATACATTTTGGGCATATGGCTAGGAAAAATTGACAACAAATTTAATGGAAACATCTTATTCTTGGTCAATTGAATTTTTGCAATGAGTTTCCTACTGGGTGGTTTTTCCAAAATTAAGCATGTTGAGCCTTTGAATATGGCATCATAGCCATGCTCCATCAATTTTCCTACACCTATGAGATTTTTTTTAAGGTTTGGAATGTAATAGACATGATGTATATCTTTCTTTTGATCTTGTTTGGTTAGAACCGACAAAATACMTTTTCTTAGAGATTTTACTTGAGAATCATCACCTAGAGTAATTTCAAATTTGATAGAAGTATCAATGCTAGAGATAAATTCTTGGTTACCTACCATATGATTTTTGTAGTTTTTGTCCAGAAACCAAAGGTCATTGGTGTGACCTTCTTTAGAGGTATGGTGGGAAAGGAATATTTCTTCAAAAGTTTCTCCTTCATTGTTGGAGACATTTGCTCCACCTTTGGTTTGATATTCCTACTTCTTTATACATTCATTCTCATAGTGACCATACTTTTTGCAATAGTAGCACTGGATTTTGGATTTGTCTACCCATTTTCTTCCTCTTTGTCTTTTATTCTATGAGTTTTTAGACTGCTATGACTGTCTTGAATGTTCTCGTGTGGATCTTTCTTTTGCATGATGATTACCTCTACCTCTTTTAGTTCTACAAGTGTTTCCTTTGCCTCTACCTCTGCTGAAAGAAGTTTGAGTCTTGAAAGCATGTTCCAAACACTCATCTTCCAAGTTGAGTCTAGTTTCATGTGATATAAGTTATCCCATTAATTCTTCTACTAATAAACTAGATAGATATTTGGATTCTAAAATGGCAGTTACAACCATTTAAAATTTCTTGGGAAAGATTTTCAGGACTTTTTCAACAATCCTATGATCTTCAATTTGTTCACCATTAGTTCTGATATGATTTATAATACCCATCACTCTGGTCATAAATTTTTCAGCATTTGGTGTCTCAATCATCTTCAGGGTTTCAAATTTAGTTATTAATATCTGAAGCTTTACCATTTTTACCTTATCATTACCATGGTATGCTGATTTGAGAATATCCAAAGCTTGTTTTACAGTGGAAGCACCTGCTATATTGGAAAAAATAGAGTCATCTACTAAATTTTGAATCCAACACTTGGCTTTTTTTTCTTTCTTCCTCTGTTCTGCAAGAGAATTTATATGTGCATTTTTCATGGCATTCAGGTTTGCCGGGGTGGCTCTGTAAAACCATTTTCCATTGGTTCCCAAAATTCTCTGGCTTGGAGGAAAGATTTCATACTCAAAGACCAGCACTCATAGTTCTTACCAACAATAATTGGTCCTTGGGTCAACCCTAAATTACTGGAGGGAATCATTTAAAGAGAATTCATAGAACTGTAGATTAAAAAAATACCTTATCTGGATTCGCTATCAAACTTTGGTAGCACGAGCTCAACTTCTTCTCATTCTCACCAATCTTAATTTCTCTTGCCACTCTTGCAATAACAATCAACACCCACACTGCGATAAAACTCCCTCTGCGGGATTCAAACCACAGACCCCTTGAACTTGGACTAAAATGAAATCAACGATTTCTCCTCTTTGACGAAGACTATAGTTTACGACTGTTGGTGTAGCCTCTCTTCAATCTTAGACCTTTTCATAAAACCAAATTCAATTCCCATACATTAACTGTGTTTTAAACAGTTCTAAAATCCATCTATTGACAATTTTGTCAACTGGTCACTGAAACCACTAGACAACCGGGCCACCAGGGACTAATTCTCCAGTTCCACTTTGTATGATAATCGAACACCGGGCCATCGGTCACACTCCTCTTTGTTCACCGGACCACCATATCACCAGCCGTTCAAGCCACCTGGATCGCTTAACAACAAACCTCTATAAGTTTACGTCGGTCTGGTTAACCGACCAGGCCACCAGAGAATAGGTCTCCAATTTATTTCTTTGATAATTGGGCATTGGGCCACCAATCCCACTGAACCACATGCTTATCTATGTTCACCATATCATTGGATCTTGGAATACTAACATTGTTATCATCCCATCAGGAACTAGGGATCCTCGTTCAAGCTCCTTCACTTAGCCATGAGTCTGATCCGGTTGACGGACTTTGCAAGTTTTTTAATTGAAAATCAATTAAATGGTCCTTTCAAAGTTTTTGGGGCCAATCCAGTTCCTTTGTTTTACGTTGTTGATCCCTTCATTGATTAACGATCGCGATCTCCTTCTTCTGAAATCACTCCAGACCTTACAATTCAATAATATATGTTGTTGATTTCAAAAATCTCGATGCTCATTCTCGATCTCATTCCTCCTCGGAATGAGTTCAACTCATTTTCTTCCTTAGAGATCACACATCTTATCCACTCAAATACTATGACTGTCTGAATATTTGATTCAATGCACATCAAACTCTTCTCTTGAATCGATCTCCTCTGAGTCAGTCAGCTGGTCTGAATCAGTCTTCTCTCCACTCTGTGAAGAGGCTTAAACCTCTTGCTCTAATACAATCTCAAACTCAAAGGCATATAAGCAAACTGACAATCAAACAATGATGCAGGAAAACCTGTGGGATTCTACATACCCTTTTCACTATTCATCTATTTTAAATAGATTACAAGGAGATACAAAACGGATCTCAATGGATCTCTAACCGATCTCAATGGATCTCTAACCAATTGCAGAAAACAATAAGTCAATATAAAGACTAAGTGGAGTCTAACTAAAATAATTGGATGTGTTGGAAGACAAGGAGATTAATTCTAACAAAAGTGATGTGTGTTGATCTCAGTGCACTGCAAAATGGTGGATTTTTCTATATATTCATGTCTTTTTAATTTGGCCACCTGCAACTGTAACTTAGGACAGTCTTAGCCAGTAAAGTGTTTTGAACTGCAGAAACCAGAGCCATCTATGGAGATAAATCCTAAGGACATGAGTAGAGAATGACAACATGTTGGTGTGACTGGGCATTTGAATCCAATCATGGACTCTTTGTTTACTATCATCTTGATTTCATCTCTATGTTTTATGTTCAACTACAAAAAAATCTATTTTTTTTTCTCTCCCTCATATCCAACGGTATCTAGAAATGTTGTTGTCTTGTAATAAAACATATTGTCTACTCTATGTATACCATATATGCTATTTTGTTTTATGAAAGTTTGAAATAGCTACCTACTTCTTTACATGGCAAATTAAATGAATTATTAGAAACTTATCCTATAATGTATATGTGCAGTGAAATAATCAAGGAATATAAGCATGCAATGAATAAGCTAGTCAAGGAGTTAATGTCATTGATAGGAAGCACTGTGGGATTAAGTATGATAGATTTCATGAGACAATGTAGAATTCATGACGAGAATTATGGAAAAGCATTGCAAGCTTTGCAAAAGAATTATTGTCCTTCATGTCCACAACCCTTGAGAACCATGGGCTTGGCACCTCACACAGACTCTCCATATCTGAACATTTTTTTATCAAGGTGAGTTGCAGACCTACAAATTCAACATGCAGGAGAATATTTAACCATTACTGTTATCCCCAATGCATTTGTAGCTGACATTGGGGATCCGTTGCAGGTAAGAATAATCACATATCGAAAAACAAGGTGGTTTACAACTCTAGTTGGGAGATGTTTAGTGTTATTTTATAGGTCATTTGAATATGACTCTCAATTTTAAATCAAAGAGGCTCTTTCATAAACAATATGAAATATTCCTGGGTGGCTGATAATTTATATCATCTACTTCAATACCATTTATTTCATCCAGGAAACATGTTTTCTATCTTTCTTTATGAAAATAATGTTCATCCAGGATTCTACATGATGGAAACATGTTTTCTATTTTATTTAGAAAGTGAGGAGCCATCATCTAACAATTTTTCTTTGGACGATATTCCAAATCTGTATTCTAATATTTTCAAATTATATTCATTTATTTTCATCTCAAATTTGATATTTGAGTTTTGAATCAATATTTTTGCAATTGGACGGAAGGTCATACCTTAGCCTTATCCTTTGTTGTTTTTTTATACCCATAAAAAAGGAGAATGCCTCTACCAACCATGATTTCAACCTTCACCATGCTCAAAAGAAGGACAATCATGCCTCTACCAACCATGAGCTCAACCTGCACCATGCCTAGAAGAGGGACGATCACGCTGCACGAAAAACAAAATGAAATTCAAAACAAAAAATCCAATATTATTATTGAGAAATTTGCAGTCTAATGCAATGGTGAGTGCCTTACTACTAATCTTATTGAGTGCCATATTACCAAATCTTATTAAGAAATGAGAAGTCTGTGCAAAGGTTATGCACTGCCACAAATGATAGAGAAAAAGTATATATATATATATATATATATATATATATATCTGCTCTCATGCATGTGTAACATGTACATCTTATGCATTTTTTTCAAATACACTTGACCTTAACTGTATTGTAAATTCTAGTTATGGGAGGGCTCAACTACAAAGTCAATGGTTGATTTTGTGGTTACCCTTTTGATGATTTAACTCTACAAAACCTTAAAAGACAAACCAACTTTACAAGACAGTCCAAAATCCTTACACTATGTCAACTAATCTCGTGTATTTCATTTACATAGAATCAATACATACTTTATTCTTAATTATCATATGTACAAACAAACAAACAAAAACAAAATATATAAAAAAAAACAATAAGATTTCAAAATATAAAATAAAAAAAAACAATAAATTTTATGTGGGGAGGCTTGTTTTCAGGAAAATTCGAAGAGACCATAGTATTAACATTCGAAATTCAACGTTTCAAATTCATTTCAGGACCCATATTCAAGCTTTAAAGTTCTGAAGATAAGTCTTGATATGGATTCAAAACGTCGACTTTCAAATGTTAATACTATGGTCTCTCCGAATTTTCCTAATAAAAAAAAAACAAACAAACAATGATCAACTTTTAGTATAATGCAATGGTGTGCGCCATATTACTAATATTATTGAGAAGTCTCTACAATGCTCTTCCCACAACGGATGGAGGAAAAAATGTGTATCTTCATGTCTCTGCTCTCATGTATTTGTAACATTTACATTCCATGCATTTTACTTAAAAGACAATCCATCCTTTTGTTACTTGTAAGTTGGTCTATTGTATATCATTTACACAAAATCAATGTATATTTTATTATTACTTATCCAAAAATTAAGTAGGTAAGGAATTATAAAATAAATAAATAAATAAGAACAAAGGGAATTAACAACTATGTTGTTTGTTTACCTTGTTTACATATGTTTTCTTCTGGTTATTTCAGACAGTGTTGTTGCAATCTAACTTACTGTCCATTATTTTTGAAGTACTATGGGATCCCACGAGGTGGTTAATCATTAGCTATATGATCAAATTATGAATATATTTAGTAAAATGCAAAATCCTTGAAAGGAAGGATATCTCATTACCACTACTATGGCCATGCACCCTTACCTCGTAAGATACAAACTTTTTTTACTTGTAAGCTGGTCTATTGTATATCATTTACACAAAATCAATGTATATTTTATTATTAATTATCCAAAAATTAACTAGGTAGGTAATTATAAAATTAAAAAAAAAAGAACAGAGGGAATTAGCAACTATGTTGTTTGTTTACCTTGTTTAAATATTTTCTCTTCTGGTGCCAGTGGGAAAAATCCCCCTATTACTATATTGGGTCGGAATATAGGTAGAGCACTGACTTCCCTTAAAAGACAACCCTATTTCTAAACTACCCCAAACTATCTAAAAAGAAAGACAAAAAGAGAAGAAGGAAGATTGATAAGTGTACCTTAGGCCCTAATGTTCGATGTAGACTTCTGATGCAGGAGCATCGCCAGCAGCAAGCGAGCGTGGGACAAACGCCATTTCATTTTTGGCACATGTTGAAAATGTTTGAATTGTTTTGAAAGTTTGGATGCTCAGACATTAATGTAATAGTTAAGAGAATGCGTACTTCCATGTTGTAAACAGATCTTGAACAATCTGCTCTCATTTGTAAGGTGTAGAGGCATTTATAGGCAATTAATGTAAGTAGGTAGATTTAAAATGCAAATTCGACAGTTTAGAGCGTAGGAGGGAAAACCGAATATAGACACCCTCATCTTGTATCATTTGTAACATTAACATTATCAATCGAGAAGAGAGCATAGAGTATAGAGGAGAAGAAGTAGAGAGCTCTGTAGAAGAGCCCATGTACAGAAGTTCTGAGATTAATATATGAAGTTTCGATTCAGACTCATGGTGTTCTAATACTTTCTGTGTATACATGCTAAATGTTATGCTCATGGTTGTTTTACTCTTTATGTTGTACATTTGCTTTTATGCTATGTATGTATGATTTCATGTTGGGTATTTGAAGTTTGAAAAAGTGAAGAAATGAGTTTCAATTGTTTCTCTTCTTGAGTCAAAGTTCCTGCAAGGAGTGTAGTGGAGCATCCGTAAGGAGTGCATTGACAGGTTCAGAGTTTATCTCTGAAAGCTCAGGAGGGATACCTTTGTTCTCATCTTTTGCAGAAGTGCAAGTCAGGCACAAAAGCCGTGCAAGGTATGCGCAGGCTGGTTGAAAGTTCAGAACTTGTTAACCGAGAGAAGAGTTGAAGGACTACTATCGCAAGGGGAGTGCACAGGGTTGAAGAAACCAAATACTTAGAAGTATCTGAAGGGTTTCCACAAGGAGTGCGCGCAGGAGTTTTTTGAAGACTCGAAATTGTGAAAGAAGCTCGGGAGAGTTAGTGTTTGCAAACTATTCAAAGGAAGGTAGAAATTAATCCTGTTTGAAGGGAGGAAGAACGAATTTGTTTTGCAGAGGTCAGTTTATGGCGAAAGAATGTTTGTTCATTTCGTAGAAATTCTCAAAAGAAGAATTGGGTGGTCGAAATTCTATGAGGGGAAGTTGCGAAGTCTCGAGAGCCGTTAGATCTTGCAGAGGAGTAAGGGGAGTTATGGCGATGGTTTTCCAAAGTATAAGCCCAGCAGAGATAGATTCGTAGACCCAAGCCAATGAGGATCGTTGGATTACTTGTGAACTTTCATTTCGGAGTTCGGAGGTTTGAGGGGGCGGAAGAATTCACGTCCAAAGATAGAGGACAACAGAGTGGACAGGTGGCATACTTGTCAACAAGCAGAAGTCAAATTCGGTGACCATTTTGGGAGTTCGTGGGTTGGAGAACCGAAATCTTAGCATCAGGATTCGCGGAATCGCGAAGTCCGAAACCCCGAAAAGGCGGAAAGTTCCGTTGTGGGGCCAGTACTAGGAAACATGTCGAAATTTGGTATTTCGACCTTTCGGGGAATAGGAGGTCGCGATATTTGTTTCAGAGATTCCCGAAATCGCGAAACGCAGTATAAGTGTGGAGGATAACGAGGCCTACATTTAGGCGAATCGACAATTTGAGTTTCGGAAGTCAAAGAGTCGAGACACTCGGTAACAGGAGTCGCGAAGTCGCGATATCCGAAGTTCCGAAATAGTGAAGGACGTGATCACATAGTGGATCGAAGAATTTGAATTGGTGCTTAGCGTTTGTGCACACGGGCTCAATTCATAAGGACATGTGGTGACACCATCGTAGGTGTATTTGATTTCCCGAGAAGGAATCAAAGAGTCAGTTAGATTCAAAGGGTAGAAAGAGAGAGATCCTGCGCGGACCTTAACCTGAGGGTTTGGGGGTCTGCACCATCTTGTATCAGAGCATAGGAAAACTTTCTTTGCTTTCTGTAGCAGGGAAAAGAGGAATTTTACAGCCATGCCGCCGAGAAGAAGAAACAGACAAACACCCGACCCACCAGAGAAAAGGGAAATGCCAAGAAGAAGGGGCAGGCAATTACCTGAGCCGCCAGGGGCAAGAGAGATGCGTGAACTACGTGCTAGGTTGGATGCCATGGAAACAACACAGTGGCACACAGTCGGTGCTGGAGATATCAGTGAGTCTGAAAGTGAAAATGAAGCTGGACATGGAGAAGAAGAAGTTGCAGCAAATGAACGCCTACTCAGAGCTGTTGCAAGGATGGGTTCTAGGGAAAAATTGGACATCCCAGTATATGAGGGAAACTTGGATGTTGAAGAACTTCTAGACTGGATTAGAGCTCTGGACACATATTTTGACTATGAAGATGTCGAGGAAGACAAGAAAGTCAAACATGCTATCACAAGACTTAAAGGACATGCAACATTGTGGTGGGATGAACTACAAGCTGACAGACGCTGCAAAGGCAAGCATAAAATCAAGAGTTGGGATAGAATGATTGCGAAGATGAAAGAAAAATTCATTCCTAGGGATTACCAAATTACTCTGTTTCGAAGAATGCAGAATTTGAGACAGAAGTTGATGTCAGTGAAGGAGTACACTGAAGAATTCTACAAGCTGAACATCAGAGCAGGTCATTGGGAAAGCGGTGATTAAAAGGTTGCCCGGTATATGAACGGTCTAAGATATGACATTCAAAATGAGATGAGCATGATGACAATCCGAACAGTGGAAGATGCTTATCAGATGGCTCTGAAGGCTGAAGAGAAGCTGACCCAAAAACAAGGTCAAAGAGGATGAGGCAAAAGTCATCCCAGAGGCAAAACAGTTGTCCAAGATAGGAATCAGAAGCCTAAGGAAGAGTGGAAGAAACCTCAACCTCAAACAGAGAGAGGTGGAAGCTCAACAAAAGGGCATTATGCCGAACAAAAAGGACAATATGTTGATAACGACACTTTTCCTTGCGCTAGAGGAAGAGGAAGAGGTGGAGTAATAAAATGCTTGACATGTGGAAAGAATGGACACAAATCTTATGAATGTCCAGATAAGAAGAAAGAAGGTGGTGAAACTCACATTGCCGAAGCACAAAGGCGGAATGTTGAAGCAGAGGATGCTAAAGGCTGAAGATCACTGGTGATGAGAAAAGTTTTCTTAACGCTCGAAAAGGAGGCGGAGAATCTAGTGCAAAGGAACAGTCATTTTCGGACTGCTTGCAAGACCAAAGACAGGGTATGCAAGGTCATCGTGGACAGTGGTAGCACAAACAATATCGTTTCTACATAGATGGTAGAAAAGCTAGAGCCAGAGACTATTGAACATCCAAGTCCATATAGAGTTTCATGGCTACAAAAAGGACATCAGGTAAATGTCACTAAACAATGTTTAGTTGAATTTAAAATAGGAGGATATAATGATAAGATATTGTGTGATGCCATTCCCATGGATGTTTTTCATCTATTGTTGGGTAGACCGTGGCAATATGACAGGAATGTGGTTCATGATGGGAGAAAGAACACTTACACCCTAGAGAAAAATGGGAGAACTCACATGTTGTTGCCGATCAAGGACAAAGAGGTGAAACCAGAGGTAAGCAACACTGTACTTCTCATGAGTGGGAAGGAACTTCTTAAGGAGGTTAAGAAGAAGGAAGATCCACAATTCATTGTGGTTAGGAAACCTAGAATTGTTTTGAATAGCACAAGGGTGGATGATTTACCAGAGGAATTAAGAAGAAAAAGAGTGATAAGAAGAAGATAGAGGACAAGTTAGAACAACTTATCAATAAGGAATCATTAGTAGATAAAGAGATAGAATTTGCTGATATAGTAGTGGACGAAATACCTCGTTCGTTTCCACCAATCAGGAGTACAAGTCATCACATCGATCTCATACCTGGAACTAGTTTACAAAACATAGTAGCGTACAAATTGACACCACAGGAGAATGAAGAGGTTAAAAGACAGTTCCAGGATCTAATGGACAAAGGGTTGGTTAGAGAAAGCTTGAGTCCATGTGCTGTTCCGACAGTGCTCAGTCCAAAAAAAGATGGAGGCTGAAGGATGTGTACAGACTCAAGGGCAATTAACAAGATTACCATCAGGTACAGATTTCCATTGCCAAGGATGGACGATTTGATGGACTGCTTGAGTGGGGCAAGATTCTTTTCAAAGTTAGATTTGAAAAGTGGTTATCATCAAATTCGTATGAGAGAAGGTGATGAATGGAAGACAACCTTCAAGACGAATGAGGGACTATATGAATGGCTTGTTATGCCGTTTGGCTTAACAAACACACCAAGTACCTTCATGAGATTGATGAATGAAGTCCTGAAGGATTTCATCGAAAAATTTGTCATTGTGTATCTTGATAACATATTGATTTTCAGTAAAACAAAGGTAGAGCATCTGACACATTTGGCTACAGTAATGAAGAGGCTATGGCAAGAGAAGTTGCTGATAAATATGAAGAAATCCTCATTCATGAAGACAGAGCTCATTTATTTGGGTTTTGTTATTTCTGCAGATAAGTTGAAGACGAATCCAGATAAAGTGGAGGTGATTAAGAATTGGTCATCGCCAAAGAGTGTCTTTGAAGTTCGAAGTTTTCATGGATTGGCTAGTTTCTATCGGAAATTCATTAGGAATTTCAGTGGAATTAGCACACCAATGATGGACACAGTAAAGAAAAGACATAAATATTTTTACTGGACAGAAGAAGCAGAGAAAATCTTCAATTTGTTAAAGAGGAAGATTACTAAACAACCAATTCTGGTGTTGCCAGATTTCAGTAAGACGTTTTAGGTCAAGTGTGACGCTAGTGGCTTTGCAATTGGAGCGGTTTTGAGTCAAGATGATAGGCCAGTTGCATACTTCAATGAGAAACTGAATGAGGCGAGGGTTAAGTACTCCATGTATAACAAAGAGTTTTATGCGTTCATATAGGCACTGAAAAAGTGGAGGCACTATTTGATCCCTAAAGAGTTCGTTTTGTATAGTGATAATTATGCCTTACATTTTGTAACCCAGCAGAACAAATTGAACCAGAAGCATGAAAAATGGGTTGAATATATGCAGAATTTTACTTTTGTAATTAAACATTTTTCGGGAATTGCTAACAAACTTGTTGATGCTTTGAGCAGGAAATGTTTGCTGATGCAGGAATTTAGAGTCAAAACATTGGGTTTTGATAATTTCAAGGACATGTACAAGGATGATCCAGATTTCAAAGAGGCGTACGAAGCATCTAAGAATCCAGTTCTCAGAGATAGAAGTCAATGGGTTAAATATATGATCCAGGATGGATTATTATTTAGAGGCAATCAACTGTGTATTCCAAAATGCTCCATGAGGGAGAATCTGTTGAAGGAGAAACATAGTGGAGGATTGGTCGGACATTTCGGTCATGTTAAAATGTTCTCGAAGTTGAATGGCTCGTATTTTTGGCCAGGAATGAGAGAAGATGTTAAAAGGTTTGTGGACAGATGTAGAATTTGTCAGCACACAAAGGGAAGGAAACATAACACAGGATTATATCAGCCGTTACCCATACCAGAGAGGTCGTGGTATGCAGTAAGCATGGATTTTGTGTTGGGATTGCCAAGAACACGAAGAGGGTTTGATTCAATCTTTGTGGTAGTGGAAAGGTTTTTGAAAATGGCACATTTCATACCATGTTACAAAACCAGTTACGTGACTCATATCGCGAGCCTGTTTTTCAAAGAAGTTGCCAGACTTCACGACTTACCAAGGAGTGTATTTTTCGATCGAGACACCAAGTTCGTGGGACATTTCTGGAGGACCTTATGGAAAAAGCTGGGGACAAGTTTGTCCTTTAGCTCAGCTTATCATCCTCAGACGGATGGGCAAACAAAAGTTGTAAACAAAAGCTTGGGAGATTTATTAAGGAGCCTAGTGACTGAACATCACAATCAATGGGATCACATTCTGCCACAGGTGCAATTTGCTTATAATGATTCAATCAATAGAAGCACGGGGCAGAGTCCATTTCAGATTGTTTATGGAATGCAACCCAGGGGATTTTTTGAGCTGAAAGATTCAGAACAGGATGAAACTAGAAGTGCTAGTGTAGAATATTTTGCAGAGGCAATGAAAGAACTTCACAGCCAAGTGAAGGAGCGATTGTAGAATTCAAGCCAGGAGTATAAGCGCAGAGCTGATCAACACAGGCGACAACTTCAGTTTGAAGTTGGTGATTAGATTCTTGCACTTCTGAGGAAGGAAAGGTTCCCAAGGGGAACATATAACAAACTAAATATGAAGAAGATTGGACCATGTAATATCATAAAGAAATTTGGGGCAAACGCATATGAGATTGAATTAACCGATGGGAGTGGCATTTCACCGATATTCAACATCTCAGATTTGTACCCTTACAAAACTAAATAAGAAGGAGCAGACATTGAACAGACAGAGGTTCAGTGGGATAAACAAATTCCTGTAGCTGAAAATCCACAGATGGAGAGAATACTTGACAAGAGAGTCAGCACGAGGACCACGAGAAAAGAGTATTTCAAATACTTGGTCAAATGGAAGGGACATCCAGTTGAAGATGCCAGCTGGGAGAATGAAGCAGACATTCAAAAGCACATGCAGACTGTGCAAGATCTCTTGAACAGGAGTTCATGAAAATTTTCAAGCGAGGGAGTATGATGCAGGAGCATCGCCAGCAACAAGCAAGCATGGGACAAACGCCATTTCATTTTTGGCACATGTTGAAAATGTTTGAATTGTTTTGAAAGTTTGGATGTGCAGACATTAATGTAATAGTTAAGAGAATGCGTACTTCCATGTTGTAAACAGATCTTGAGCGATCCGCTCTCATCTGTAAGGTGTAGAGGCATTTATAGGCAATTAATGTAAGTAGGTAGATTTAAAATGCAAATTAGACAGTTTAGAGCGTAGGAGGGAAAACTGAATATAGACACCCTCATCTTGTATCATTTGTAACATTAACATTATCAATCGAGAAGAGAGCATAGAGTATAGAGGAGAAGAAGTAGAGAGCTCTGTAGAAGAGCCCATGTACAGAAGTTCTGAGATTAATATATGAAGTTTCGATTCAGACTCATGGTGTTCTAATACTTTCTGTGTATACATGCTAAATGTTATGCTCATGGTTGTTTTACTCTTTATGTTGTACATTTGCTTTTATGCTATGTATGTATGATTTCATGTTGGGTATTTGAAGTCTGAAAGAGTGAAGAAATGAGTTTCAATTGTTTCTCTTCTTGAGTCAAAGTTCCTGCAAGGATTGCAGTGGAGCGTCTGCAAGGAGTGCCTTGATGGGTTCAAAGTTTATCTCTGAAAGCTCAGGAGGGATACCTTTGTTCTCATCTTTTGCAGAAGTGCAAGTCAGGCACATAAGTCGTGCAAGGTATGCGCAGGCTGGTTGAAAGTTCAGAACTTGTTAACCGAGAGAAGAGTTGAAGGACTACTGTCGCAAGGGGAGTGCACAGGGTCGAAGAAACCAAATACTTAGAAGTATCTGAAGGGTTGCAGCAAGGAGTGCGCGTAGGAGTTTTTTGAAGACTCGAAATTGTGAAAGAACCTTGGGAGAGTTAGTGTTTGCAAACTATTCAAAGGAAGGTAGAAATTAAACCTGTTTGAAGGGAGGCTGAGTGAATTTGTTTTGTAGAGGTCAGTTTCTGGCGAAAGAATGTTTGTTCATTTTGTAGAAATTCTCAAAAGAAGAATCGGGTGGTGGAAATTCTTTGAGGGGAAGTTGTGAAGTCCCAAGAGCCATTAGATCTTGTAGAGGAGTAAGGGGAGTTATGGCGATGGTTTTCCAAAGTATAATCTCAGGAGAGATAGAGCCGTAGACCCAAGCCAATGAGGGTCATTGGATTACTCGTGAACTTTCATTTCGGAGTTCGGAGGTTTGAGGGGGTGGAAGAATTTGCATCCAAAGATAGAGGACAGCAGAGTGGACATGTGGCATACTTGTCAACAAGTGGAAGTCAAATTCGGTGACCATTTCGGGAGTTCGTGGGTTGGAGAACTGAAAGCTTAGCATCAGGATTCACGGAATCATGAAGTCTGAAACCCTGCAAAGGTGGAAAGTTCTGTTGTGGGGCCAATACTGGGAAATGTGTCAAAATTTGACATTTCGGCATTTCGGGGAATAGGAGGTCGGGATATTTGTTCCAGAAATTCTCAAAATCTCAAAATGTGGTATAAGTGTGGAGAATAATGAGGCCTACATTTCGGGGAATCGACAATTCGAGTTTCGAAAGTCGAAGAGTCGAGACAATCCATAATAGGAGTCGCGAAGTCGCGATATCTGAAGTTCTGAAATAGTGAAGGACATGATCACATAGTGGATCGAAGAATTTGAATTGGTGCTTAGCGTTTGTGCACGCGGGCTCAATTCATAAGGACCTATGGTGACACCATTGTAGGTGTTTTTGATTTCCATAGAAGGAATCAAAGAGTTAGTTAGATTCAAAGGGCAGAAAGAGAGCGATCCTGCGCGAACCTTAACCCAAGGGTTTGGGGTTCTACACCATCTGGTATCAGAGCATAGGAAATTTTTCTTTGCTTTCTGTAGCAGGGAAAAGAGGAATTTTACAGCCATGCTTCCGAGAAGAAGAAACAGACAAACAACCGACCCACCAGAGGAAAGGGAAATTCCAAGAAGAAGGGGCAGGAAATTACCTGAGCTACTAGGGGCAAGAGAGATTCATGAACTACGTGCTAGGTTGGATGCCATGGAAACAACACAAAGGTGCATAGTCGGTGCTCGAGATATCAGTGATTTTGAAAGTGAAAATGAAGCTGGACATGGAGAAGAAGAAGTTGAAGCAAATGAACGCCTACTCAGGGTTGTTGCAAGGATGGGTGCCAGGGAAAAAATGGACATCCCAGTATATGAGGGAAACCTGGATGTTGAAGAACTTCTAGTCTGTATTAGAGCTCTGGACACTTATTTTGAATATGAAGATGTCGAGGAAGACAAGAAAGTCAAACATGTTGTCACAAGACTTAAAGGACATGCAACATTGTGGTGGGATGAACTACAAGCCGACAGACGCTGCAAAGGCAAGCAAAAAATCAAGAGTTGGGATAGAATGATTACGAAGATGAAAGAAAAAGTCATTCCCAGGGATTACCAAATTACTTTGTTTCAAAGAATGCGGAATTTGAGATAGAAGTTGATGTCAGTGAAGGAGTACACTGAAGAATTCTACAGGCTGAGGTCATCGGGAAAGCGGTGATGAAAAGGTTGCCAGGTATATGAATGGTCTAAGATATGACATTCAAGATGAGATGAGCGATGACCATCCGAATGGTGGAAGATGCTTATCAGATGGCTCTAAATGCTGAAGAGAAGCTGACCCGAAAACAAGGTCAAAGAGGACGAGGCAAAAGTCAACCCAGAGGCAAAACAGTTGTCCAAGATAGGAATTAGAAGCCTAAGGAAGAGTGGAAGAAACCTCAACCTCAAATTGAGAGAGGTGGAAGCTCACAAAGAGGGTAGTATGCCAAACATAGAGGACAATATGTTGATAACACCACTTTTCCTCGCGCTAGAGGAAGAGGAAGAGGAAGAGGTGGAGTAATAAAATGCTTCACATGTGGAAATAATGGACACAAATCTTATGAATGTCTAGATAAGAAGAAATAAGGTGGTGAAACTCACATTGTCGAAGCACAAAGGTGGAATGTTGAAGCAGAGGATGCTGAAGGTGGAAGATCACTGGTGATGAGAAAAGTTCTCTTAACGCTCGAAAAGGAGGCGGAGAATCCAGTGAAAAGGAAAAGTCTTTTTCGGACTGCTTGTAAGACCAAAGACAGGGTATGCAAGGTCATCGTGGACAGTGGTAGCACAGACAATCTTGTTTCTACAGAGATGGTAGAAAAGCTGGAGCTGGAGACTATTGAACATCCAAGTCCATACAGAGTTTCATGGCTACAAAAAGGACATCAGATAAATGTCACTAAACAATGTTTAGTTGAATTTAAAATAGGTGGATATAATGATAAGATATTGTGTGATGTCATTCCCATGGATGTTTGTCATCTATTGTTGGGTAGACCGTGGCAATATGACAGGAATGTGGTTCATGATGGGAGAAAGAACACATACACCCTAGAGAAAAATGGGAGAACTCACATGTTGTTGTCGATCAAGGACAAAGAGGTGAAACCAGAGGTAAGCAAAATTGTACTTCTCATGAGTGGGAAGGAACTTCTTAAGGAGGTTAAGAAGAAGGAAGATCCACAATTCATTGTGGTCAGGAAACCTAGAATTGTTTTGACCAGCACAAGAGTGGATGATTTACCAGAGGAAATCCAGAAGTTACTGGAGGAATTTGCTTATATAGTAGTGGACGAACTACCTCGTTCGTTGCCACCAATCAGAAGTACAAGTCATCACATCGATCTCATACTTGGAGCTAGTTTACCAAACAAAGCAACATACATATTGATGCCACAGGAGAATGAAGAGGTTAAAAGACAGGTCTAGGATCTAATGGACAAAGGGTTGGTTAGAGAAAGCTTGAGTCCATGTGTTGCTCCGATAGTGCTCAATCCAAAGAAAGATGGAGGTAGGAGGATGTGTATAGACTCAAGGGAAATTAACAAGATTACCATCAGGTAAAAATTTCCATTGCGAAGGATGGATGATTTGATGGACTACTTGAGTGGGGCAAGATTCTTTTCAAAGTTAGATTTGAAAAGTGGTTATCATCAAATTCATATGAGAGAAGGTGATGAATGGAAGACAGCCTTCAAGAAAAATGAGGGACTGTATGAATGGCTTGTTATGCCGCTTGGCTTAACAAACACGCCAAGTACCTTCATGAGATTGATGAATGAGGTCCTGAAGGATTTCATCGGAAAATTTGTCATTGTGTATCTTGATGACACACTGATTTTCAGTAAGACAGAGGCAGAGCATTTGACACATTTGGCTACAGTGATGAAGAGGCTATGGCAAGAGAAGTTACTGATAAATATGAAGAAATCCTCATTCATGAAGACAAAGCTCATTTATTTGGGTTTTGTTATTTATGCAGATAAGTTGAAGATGGATCTAGATAAAGTGGAGGTGATTAAGAATTGGTCATCACCAAAGAGTATCTTTGAAGTTTGAAGTTTTCATGGATTGGCTAGTTTCTATCGGAAATTCATTAGGAATTTCAGTGGAATTAGTGCACCAATGATGGACACAGTAAAGAAAAGACATAAATCTTTTCACTGGAGAGAAGAAGCAGAGAAAAGCTTCAATTTGTTAAAGAGGAAGATTACTGAACAACCAATTCTAGTGTTGCCAGATTTCAGTAAGACATTTCAGGTCAAGTGTGATGCTAGTGGCTTTGCAATTGGAGCAGTTTTGAGTCAAGATGACAGGCCAGTCGCATACTTCAGTGAGAAATTGAATGAGGTGAAGGTTAAGTACTCCACATATGCCAAAGAGTTTTATGCGGTCATACAGGCACTGAAAAAGTGGAGGCACTATTTGATCCGTAAAGAGTTCGTTTTGTATAGTGATAATTATGCCTTACAATTTGTAACCCAGCAGGATAAATTGAACCAGAAGCATGCAAAATGGGTTGAATATATGCAGAATTTTACTTTTGTAATTAAACATATTTCAAGAACTGCTAACAAAGTTGTTGATACTTTGAGCAGGAAATGTTTGCTGATGCAGGAAGTTAGAGTCAAAACATTGGGTTTGATAATTTCAAGGACATGTACAAGGATGATCCAGATTTCAAAGAGGTGTACGAAGCATCTGAGAATCCAGTTCTCAGAGATAGAAGTCAATGGGCTAAATATATGATCCAGGATGGATTATTATTCAGAGGCAATCAATTGTGTATTCCAAAATGCTCCATGATGGAGAATCTGTTGAAGGAGAAACATAGTGGAGGATTGGCTGGACATTTCGGTCATGATAAAACGTTCTTGAAGTTGAATGGCTCATATTTTTGGCCAAGAATGAGAGCATATGTCAAAAGGTTTGTGGACAGATGTAGAATTTGTCAGCACACAAAGGGAAGGAAATAGAACACAGGATTATAATGGACGTTACCCATACCAAAGAGGTCGTGGGATGCAGTAAGCATGGATTTTGTGTTGGGATTTCCAAGAACACAAAGAGGGTTTGATTCAATCTTTGTGGTAGTGGACAGGTTTTCGAAAATGGCACATTTCATACCATGTCAGAAAACCAGTGACGCGACTCATATCACGAACCTGTTTTTCAAAGAAGTTGTCAAACTTCACGGCTTACCAAGGAGTGTAGTTTTGGATCAAGACACCAAGTTCGTGGGACATTTCCGGAGGACCTTATGGAAAAAGCTGGGGACAAGTTTTTTCTTTAGCTCAACTTATCATCCTCAGACGGATGGGCAAACAGAAGCTTGAGAGATTTATTAAGGAGCCTAGTGATTGAACATCATAGTCAATGGGATCACATTCTGCCACAAGTGGAATTTGCTTATAATGATTCGATCAATAGAAGCACGGGGCAGAGTCCATTTCAGATTGTTTATGGAATGCAACCCAGGGGATTTTCTGAACTGAAATATTCAGAACAAGATGAAACTAGAAGTGCTAGTGTAGAAGATTTTGCAGAGGCAATGAAAGAACTTCACAGCTAAGTGAAGGAGCGATTGCAGAATTCAAGCTAGGAGTATAAGCATAGAGCTGATCAACACAGGAGACAACTTCAATTTGAAGTTGGTGATTTGATTCTTGCACATATGAGGAAGGAAAGGTTCCCAAGGGGAACATATAACAAACTAAAGATGAAGAAGATTGGACCATGTAAGATCATAAAGAAATTTGGGGCAAATGCATATGAGATTGAATTACCCGATGGGATTAGCATTTCACC
The DNA here is from genome assembly GCA_032191745.1 of Picea mariana. Classification (NCBI taxonomy): domain Eukaryota; kingdom Viridiplantae; phylum Streptophyta; class Pinopsida; order Pinales; family Pinaceae; genus Picea; species Picea mariana. The sequence goes on from JASDQU010438717.1 coordinate 177,444, forward strand.
GATATTTAACATCTCAGATTTGTACCCTTACAAAGTTGAAGAAGCAGGAGCAGACAATGAACAAACAAAGGTTCAGTGGGCTAAACAAATGCATGTAGCTGAAAAGCCACAGATGGAGAGAATGCTTGACAAGAGAGTCAGCACGAGGACCAGGAGAATAGAGTATTTCAAATACTTGGTCAAATGGAAGGGACATCCAGTTGAAGATGCCAGCTGGGAGAATGAAGCAGACATTCAAAAGCATGGGCAGACTGTGCAATATCTCTTGAACAGGAGTTCATGAAAATTTTCAAGCGAGGGAGTATGATGCAGGAGCATCGCCAGCAACAAGCAAGCATGGGACAAACGCCATTTCATTTTTGGCACATGTTGAAAATGTTTGAATTGTTTTGAAAGTTTGGATGCACAAACATTAATGTAATAGTTAAGAGAATGCGTACTTCCATGTTGTAAACAGATCTTGAGCGATATGCTCTCATCTGTAAGGTGTAGAGGCATTTATAGGCAGTTAATGTAAGTAGGTAGATTTAAAATGTAGATTAGACAGTTTAGAGCATAGGAGGGAAAACTGAATATAGACACCCTCATCTTGTATCATTTGTAGCATTAACATTATCAATCGAGAAGAGAGCATAGAGTATAGAGGAGAAGAAGTAGAGAGCTGTGTAGAAGAGCCCATGTACAGAAGTTTTGAGATTAATTTATGAAGTTTTGATTCATACTCATGGTGTTCTAATACTTTCTGTGTATACATGATGAATGTTATGCTCATGGTTGTTTTACTCTTTATGTTGTACATTTTCTTTTATGCTATGTATATATGATTTCATGTTGGGTATTTGAAGTCTGAAAGAGTGAATAAATGAGTTTCAATTGTTTCTCTTCTTGAGTCAAAGTTCCTGCAAGGAGTGCAGTGGAGCATCTGCAAGGAGTGCGTTGATGGGTTCAGTGTTTATCTTTGAAATCTCATGAGGGATACTTTTGTTCTCATCTTTCGCAGAAGTGCGAGTCAGGAACAGAAGCCGTGCAAGGTATGCGTAGGTTGTTTGAAAGTTCAGAACTTGTCAACTGAGAGAAGAGTTGAAGGACTACTGTCACAAGGGGAGTGCACAAGGTCGAAGAAACCAAATACTTAGAAGTATCTGAAGGGTTTCCGCAAGGAGTTTGCGCAGGAGTTTTTTGAAGACTTGAAATTGTGAAAGAAGCTCGGGAGAGTTAGTGTTTGGAAACTGTTCAAAGGAAGGTAGAAATTAAACATGTTTGAAGGGAGGCACAACAAATTTTTTTTGCAAAGGTCAGTTTCTGGAGAAAGAACATTTGTTCATTTCATAGAAATGAACAAAAGAAGAATTGGGTGGTCGAAATTCTCTGAGGGGAAGTTACGAAATCCTGAGTGTCGTTAGACCTTGCAAAGGAGTAAGGGGAGTTATGGCGATGGTTTTTCAAAGTATAAGTTCAGGAGAGATAGAGCCGTAGACCCAAGCCAATGAGGGTCATTGGATTACTCGTGAACTTTCATTTTGGAGTTTGAAGGTTTGAGGGGATGGAAGAATTCGCATCCAAAGATAGAGGACAACAAAGTGGACAGGTGGCGTACTTTTCAATAAGTGGAAGTCAAATTCGGTGACCATTTCGGGAGTTCGTGGGTTGGAGAACTGAAAGCTTAGCATCAAGATTCGTGGAATCGCGAAGTCCAAAACCCTCAAAAGGAGGAAAGTTTCGTTGTACGGCCAGTACTGGGAAACGTGTCAAAATTTGACATTTCATCATTTCGGGGAATAAGAGGTCAGGATATTTGTTCTGGAGATTCCCAAAATCGCGAAACGCGGTATAAGTGTGGAGGATAACAAGGCCTACATTTCGGCGAGTCGACAATTCGAGCTTTGGAAGTCGGAGAGTCAAGACACTCAGTGATAGTAGTCACAAAGTCACGATATCCGAAGTTCCGAAATAGTGAAGGATGTGATCACATAGTGGATCGAAGAATTTGAATTGGTGCTTAGAATTTGTGCACGCGGGCTCAATTCATAAGGACCTATGGTGACACCATCGTAGGTGTATTTGATTTTTCGAGAAGGAATCAAAGAGTCAGTTAGATTCAAAGGGCAGAAAGAGAGCGATCCTGCGCGGACCTTAACTCGAGGGTTTGGGGGTCTGCACCAACTTCCTTCAACTTTGTATCTTCCTAAGCTGCAGGTCTCCTCCTAAATCTGATCTACAAGAACACATAGGCAAATAATGATACAAATATACAATCTCTAATTATCAATGTTAGCATTCAAATATAAACGTAGATGCATTAATCAATAAAGATATAAATACATAAAGTATTGGGATAGGAATATAACTCTTTTATTCAAACTGAAGATTAAAATATTACAACCTTCTCATCGACAGACGCTCCGTGAAACAGGTTCGAGCTCCTCTTACTACTACTCCAAGTGCACAATTCCCATGATACCTCTCACAATCAACTGATCTCCTTGGGGAAAGGGAAGGGATTGTATAGGGAAAGGGTTGGAGGGGGAATGTTGAGGCCAAATCTCAGAAAGGGCTGCAAAGCTTGGTCTAGAAGGGGAAGGGATTTTGGTAGAGTTTAATTTCTCTAATGCTTGATTATGGAATGGGACCCCAAGACCTCTTTTTATATGACAAAAATATGGTTTTTCAGTTTGGGGATGGGCTACAATGGGTGAAATGGTTGGGAAACCCTCGATAGCACGTAAACTTCGTTGAATTCCTTGCAATTTTTTTTTTTGGCACCTTTTGGAGGTAAACATGGGTTGTTTAGAATGCAACCTACATATGTACGTGGGTTGTCTAGTATGAAACATGCATGTGTACAAGGTAAGTACTGCAGCAGGGCGCGTACATGCTCCAAAAAATGGTTTTTTCAAAAGAGATCCTCAGTTGTAATTTGGAAAATGGTGTAAGTAAAGAGGCCAATGCCACGTATGCATAGGTAGGGAATTTTAGGGCTATAATAGATGCCCCCTAATGTGTGAGGTCGGAAGATAAAATGATGGTCATAATAAATTACAATATCTTTACCAGTGGGAAGGCATGGGGTCGAGTGAGCCCGGGACCATAGTTCGAGAGGTCGCTATCTGCAAAACAATCATAATCTCTCTGAGGAGGGCATACCCATGCTCAGAATGAACTAATCATGGTTTCCAATAAAGTACACTGTAGATCCGTGTCATAGAAATTTCTCTATAAAGTGTAGTCATGAGCAATACATAGTGGATCTACATCTCAAAATCACTCGATGATATTCAAGTACAATATGCATCTTTAAGAAGCATCAACGCCTGTGGCTGGAGATGAGGACTTTATAGCTCGAGACACAACTTCAATATCTTCAACAACTTAGGTAGGAGTACAATAGGAGTGTAATAATCACTACTCTGAGGTCTTCGACATGTTATCAGGGAAAGACTAGAGGATCTCGATCAACAGGCACATAACTTCATCGATTTTGAATCTAGACTTGACTAGACTCATGGGATGACCAACTCATGAAAGTCAAGAGAAAAATTGTAGAATGGATGAATTAGGTTGGATAAAACTTCCCTTGGTCAAAAGCACGGAATATGATCAGACTTAGGCAACGTAATATTGACATAAGTCTGCGATGCAGGAGGCACCACAAAATCTCCATATGTTTGGAAGAGTAACCAAACAGAGGAGGAGACAACTCTATGCAGTGAGAACAACTTCCTAAGGTCATACTAGATCCCAATTCTTGGCGAACAAATGTAAGGATGTGCTTTTTCCAAGGGCGACTATCTTTCTGCCAAAAAAAAATTGATATATCTCATCCCCTCTTTTTGGAATATTTGATTTTTTTGTCTTTTTCAAATTTTTAACTATCTTGAAAAAGAATAAAAGAATGCTATGTTACAAAGGAGGAACGAGTGTTGCGAGCAAGAAAATTGGTTCCAAGCGCATGGAACATACTGATGCTCAGGGCAAGGATACATGTGTAGGATAAGGACACTCAGGGAAAATTCCTCCATGGGTCAATGTGTTAGATCGCAAAAGGGAAAAAAGTGTTGCAAGGCTTGCGTATAAGGAATGATTTAAAGGTCCAGTTGAGAGCAACATGGAGCAGACATTAGGTAAAAGGAAAAAATATGAGACCCACAATGCGATTAAGTATGACACAACAAGACTCCTTCCATGTGAATTTTTATGAGCCCAGAGAAGGTAAGCTCGGTGGTTTTTTCACGTTTAGAGAGTCTAAAAAAATGCTAAAATAAGACTCCAGGGAGTTCCTTTTTCGCAATTAGTCTATTCGGTTCGAAAAAGGGTTAAACTTATACCAAAAAGACGTCTCTTTAATACCATTTTAACGAGTGTGATTGAGACAAGATCACTCGATGATATTTTCAATTTTAAGGAGTCTGAAAAGAGCTTAACTATGGACTCACAAACTTTTTCTAGGTTTAGTCTCCTTAGCTTGAAAAAGTATAAAATATAATTGAGAAGAACTCTCCTGAAGATACAAGTCTCTCGAGGTGTACCTTTTTTCTAGAATAATCTATTGGCTGGAAAAAGGGTTAAACTCATGCCGAATAGATGTTCTTTCTAGACCAATTAATGAGTGTGAAAGGAACAAGGTGACTCAGTGAAATTTTCATATTTAGGGAGTCTGAAAAGAGCTTAACTATGGACTCTGAGGGGGTTCCTTTTTCATAAGTAATCTCCAAGGCCCAAAAAAGAGACAAACCAAAACCAAGGAGAATGTTCCTTTTTCGAAAATTTAGTCCCTTAGGCCCGAAAAAGGGTTAAACTTACGCCTGAGAATACTCTTCTAGCGAACTGAATTTCCTAGAGCATACCTTTATTCGTAAAATTAGTCATCTAGACCAAAAAAGGGGTAAACTACTGTCGGACAGATGTGCCTCAAATTTGAGTTTGGCGAGCATAAAGGGTGACAAGATCGCTCGATAATCTTTTCAATTTTTGAGAGTCTTAAAAGATCTTAAAGAAGACTCCAGGGGGGCTTGTTTTCTCAAGTAATCAATATGAGATTGAAAAGAATAAACATAGTATCGTTGGATGTTGCTTTCAAAGTTTAAACGAGCTTGAAAGAAAACAAGCCATGCTCATTAGGGAGTCCCATGGATAAGGCCAATAATTATGACTAGAGAGAATAATGAGGATTCAATATGTAATCATGGCAGGACTAACAAGGAGTCCCAAGCCTATAGATACAACTCACAGCATGGACGCCAAAAATGCAACAAAGGATCTACTTAGGGAATTCATGTAGAGGTAGGCTCTACCACCTAATTATGACACTTCTAAAGAAGTTGAGAAGGTTCCATGTCGCACTTCGGTGGGATCGATCCTATGGAAAAGTGGAAAATTCAATAGTATGCAAAATGTGGAGGAAGAAAACCTAACCTATATGAAAAAGTTGAAAAAATGTCTTTCACCATGGGATGATATAATTGTAACCCATCTCAAGAAAATTACTAAACCAAAAGGACAAGTTCGTCGCAATGACCGAAAGATAACTCAAAAGAGAAATTACGTAGCCACCGAGTCATGAAAAGTGAAAAAGGGGGACCAAATTAGGGCAAAAAGGGCCAAAAAAGTCTATAAATAGAGGTGGATAGCTCATTTTTACCATTGCAATTTGGAAAATAGAAAAAAGGTCAAATTGATTTATGAATTTTTTATGTATAATTTGAAGAAGCAAGAGACATATATGAATTCCTCTAAAAAATATAATTAATTAAAAAATAAAAATAGTCCAAAATGGAGTCTAGGAAGTGGAGTTCTCATTGATTTTAAATCAACATTTTTTTAAGGTTTTTTCTCGTGGCGGCTGCAAATTTCGCAGATTGGATATATTTTGATATATTACATAGATTTTAGTCAAACCAATTCCAATAGATCTAGAGAAACTATGACATTTCATAATTGGGATCATAATAGTGAATCCAAGAAGTATTCATAAGTTACGATCATTTTAACTTTTTGGCCTCAAACGCTACCTTGAAAAGTAAGTTATTTTATAGTGATTATAGAGCTCTTTATTGGATCAACAAGCTCTTAAATTTTTTATTTTTTTTTAGAGATGTGTTTCGACATATTTAAATAACATAATGATCTGTCATTTAGTGGGTAAAATTGTGGTCGGGGAAGAATACACACAAGAAATACAAGTGGAATCACATTGTTGGAAACCCTTGTAACATATGTTGTTACTCCTTCGAGTAATACCACATCATGGAGTACTTGTATATTGAATCTCTCTTTCACATACCCCCGGATATATAGGAAGTCCCTCATGTATACCTGAAACCATCTTTAAATAAACTAATTGGTTGTCTTGTTGCTATAGCACACCAAGATCATCATTTGGGGAGATCACTCTCCAATACCTGGGTAGTCAAGTAGTACAACTAAGGGAATGGTTGAGCCTCCTTAGTTCCTTGAGATATTGGGCTCAATACTATTTTTGGACCTTAGATGTATATCAAAGAGCTATAGCACTTGCCACTCCCTTTCCCTTGAGACACAATAAAATTTTTGAATGAGCTCACTGGTGGAGCCCTATAAACCACCACAGACCAACACCCCAGACAATATGACCACCTACTCTATTTTCGACATATTTGACAACTTGGATGATCAATATGCACATCTTAATGGCCAGTTTCAACAAATGCAATAGACCATAAACAATTGGGATGAGAATTTAGATAATAAGTTGAATGAGAAATTTAAGAAGTTGGCACCTATGCTAGCTCAAGGCATACCAAAATAAGAACCCTGGAATGTACAACACATTGAGCCACACCAGAAAGAAGCTTCTAACTCATGACTATTTAGCCACTAGTATTTCTCTTCAGGTCCTCATAGCCATAAACCAATGGATAATAACATATGGCATTGTTTACCTAAGGTGGACCTGAACAAGTTTGATATTTCTGACCCATCATGATGGGTCACCCAAATGGAACATTACTTCTCCCTCCATGGCATTACCAATGAAATGATGAAAATTAGGGTGGGGGTCTTTGTTGGCACAGGGGCAGACCCAGGGTTCAACGCTACAACAACGCACCAACAAAACCCTAACTATCGGCCCTATATGAAGTCTCACCCGAGGTAGAGGCAAGGGTGGTTGCAGGACTCAAGTGTTCGCAACCTTAGTTGGGACATAGTTTTGTGATTATAATACTTAACAGAGCACTTAGCATCAACAGTTAATCAATATTCAACCAATAACTACTGCGCAGATAGAACAAAGCATTGCATCATTCACTCATATCTGATGTATTTAAGCACTCTATCATACACAGGTAGGTTATGTCTAGCACCTTCATATAGATCGAGATCTAACATTCTTACACATCATTAGCACAAAGCATAAGCAGATTTATCTATCTCTATCAAAGCACTTATCAAGCAAAGTTATAAACACATCAAGGCAAGCACAAAGTGGAACAACATAGTGTTTACGTGATTCACCCCCACCCTAGGGCTACGCCCACCAACTCTTCTTTTTTATTGTATTCAGTCAATCGGTTACAAGCACAAAGCCTCAAAATCCTACTTTTCCTAGGACAGGGGATCTGCGCACCTCACTAGATCCTCCTTGCTTGAGTAGATTTAAGCACACAGTCTTCCACAGCCTCTTACAGTGACTTGCACTTAGCTCTACAAGTCTCACACAGTATGCACAGAGAACTTATAATCCTTCAATCACATAGATCTATCACTTAGCCATTCATCACACTCTATATTTCCTAGACATCTATATATATTACAAAATAGGCCTAAACATGGGTAAACCCATGGGCTGACATCTCATGCCCGTTACATAATCCCAAATACCCAAAAAGGACCCAAAAAAGGGGTCGATATTCGTGATCTCTACTTCGTCTTGCGCTCCTCCTTCGATAGGATTTCGAAGTCTGAAAATAGGTCAAACTTGACCAGATCCCTCAAAACTTGGTCAAGGGCCAACAAGCCCCCAACACTCACCTGTGACTCATCCTGAGTCACTTTGATGTAGGAAGTTCTGCTTCAAACACTTCGAGCTTGGCTTGAACTGCTTCGACTTGTTGTTGTGCTACAACCTCTTGTTCAACAAACTCTTGAATGACTGCATCATTCACGCGTCCTTCTAGGCATTGTTCTACTGCGATGCTAACCTGTTCTAGTTCTGCTCCTTAGCCTTCTACTTCTATAAACAACTGATAGCCTTATCTTGCACAGGTTGGATTTTATGAGTTATCTCCATAAATCTACTCTGGATAATATGGATTTGTTTTTGGGTGGTTCGCTACTCTTGAGATCTCTTCATTCTCTCCACAATTGTTAGCGCTTTCAGCTGCATCTGTAGTGTTTCTGCGTGCTGCTTCACCTCCTAGAGCTGTGAATCCAGTGCCTGCAACTCTAGTTTCTCGGTATGTCTTTCATATGTCTGGGCGATGCGATCAACAAATTGCTTGAATTATAAGGCAAGGTCCTTTAGCCTTTCAACTGCACTCCTGGCAGTTGCTTCTCTTTGGTCCTTTACCTCCTGTGGTGTCTCGGGCATAGTGTGTAGTTCTAGGTATGTGATGCATTGCTGCAACTGTTGGATCACTTCTTCAAGTTGTGCTACTTGCTTCATGACTTGATCCTCTGCCTTTACTTCTACGATAGTCACAGAGCGCAGTGTTCTGTTGACCGCTTCCTTCACTTTGAGTTGCTCGGCGAGCAATTGTTCCTTGCCTTCCTGCAGCTGTGCCTTTTCTTCATCGAAATTTGCTTGGAGAGCACTCTTTTCATGTTCAAGAGCTCAACATTGTTATACAAGTACTCCCTGTACTTGTACCAAATCCTGGGTGGCTTGCGTTGTTTCCTCTTGTGATCATCGAAGGAGAGCTTCGACTGTATCAGCGAGCCTGTGGAGTTGGGCTGGCTCATCTCCTAGTTCTGGTGTTCCCGATGACAGTGGTGTAGTGGGGACTGTGCGGCTGGAATGTAGTTCCTGCTGCACTCCTTGGAGTTCGACCTCAATTCTATTGTACATATCCTCCTTATTAGTTTCTTGCTTCTCTGCTATCTCCAATGAAGCATCATTCAGGGCTACAATGATGAAATTGAAATCATCATAGGTGAGGATGGTATGCATCTTAGTTATGGGAGCTTTTGATCTCTTCCAAGAGGAGGGTTTCGGGGGGGAAACCTTCCTTTTCTTCGAGGGGTCCTCCTCATCTCTGGGTGGTGTTACTTCTCCTTTCCTTTTTTCGGCTTCTGTACCATCTATCTCTTCGCCATCACCTCCTTGCTCTGGTGACATGGAAGCAGTCTTCACCGAGGCACTGCTTAAATATTGTACTTCGTCAGTATTCTTTGTTTTTCTAGGTCTGGGTGTATCCTACGCAGCTTCTAGGCTGTCGATGTCAGATATCTCCATAGGGCCTGTTGGAATAAGGAGGTTAGCTTACCATTACATAGTAATCTCCTCTAATTCCTCCTCCCTCGGCTTGTAATAGGACTGAAGTTGTTGCTTGTGCTCGTCGAATTGTGCTGTGATATAAATGAAATGTCAATCAATGTTGAACTTCATCAAAGGCCTGAATCAGTGTATAGTGTTTGGCATCATGTGAGGCTCATACTGTATGGATATCTTCAGTTGATTGTAGTATGTATGGAACATGGAATTTGACTACCATTTCTTATTCATGTCACTTGAGTACCACAATTTATTGAACTTCATGGCCAATGGTTCAATTGGCTCGAGGTCCAGGAAGGTCTCACCTTTCGGCATATCCCAGGTGATGAAAGCGATTAGGATCAATAGGCAGATGAAATGAAATTCGTACCCTTGATCCTGGGATTCTCTACAGTCGAGTTCTAATTGGTTCACCAAGTACTTCACCTAATTCATTTGTAGGCCCTCCACGCACTTCCCTGCGAGGTCGACTACAAAACCAGTCACTTGGGTGGGTCGGTTCTTGAAGACTAACTTCCCTGCAATCATCTAAAAGGTGAGGCACACTGCACCATTCTGAATAGAGGCTACCTTGTAGCCTCACGTGCCCTTCTCTACATTGTTGTAGGTGTCCTTGATCCTTTGTGTGAGAGTGCGGTCCATGGATTTTCAAGGATAGAAATCCTATGGGTCGGGTCCTTGCATACTAAAACTCGTGATCCAATTGATCAAGGTCGGATCAACTGTGATACGGTGGTTGAGACATAAATATCTGCCATGGTAACAATACAACAACATCTTGACACATGCATTCACCTCTTGGTGTCTTCCAAAGTGGGGAATTTTCATGATGTTGAGTAGAGTGGATGACACGAGGTTATGGGTCCATGCTTGGGGAATTACCTTTGAGTTTTTCCCTTTTGTTCTAGTTAGATACTTATGAGGGGATAACATTTTGTAGACTTTGTGATCGTCGAGGTTGAAGTCTCTAAACTTCAATGTTGCAATCTTATCTTGGTCTGCTCACACTGCGCATATCCCCTTCGGGAGGTACGCAGTGACCAAGGCATACTCCAAATATCTAGGTATGTTGTCACGGTTTACAACACCTCTTAAAGGTGGTATATAGGTGGGTAAGATAGTCGAGATTAGTTTAGCATTAATTCATCCTTGTGCTTAGTTTGCTTCTCATCGAACGACCGGGATGATCATGCTCCACGAGCAGTGGATCGAGATGTTGGCAATCCTCTCATGGATGATGCTTGTATACCTGTAGACATCGACATGACTCTTTCAGTCATGAGGTCGATCAAAACTTCCTTAACAACTCTTTCTACAATGCTCAACTCATCCGACATACACACTCGGGGTTAACAATATCAGGTTCGGGGGGTAGCTTAGACACAGTAACGAGATAGAGAGTAGAAGCACGATGATCACTGTATAAACTCAACTTAGTCTTTGAGCTCAAATTCTCAATTGGCAAAAGTGTTCTCGGTGCGTGGCGCAGTGGGATAAATAGGTAACTCAACAATGGGTCACTTGCAACGGGTATGAGGCCTTCATTAACTCGGTTATGTCCATTATGGCATGGTCCCAATTTTCAGATGGTGAGTTGGCTAGCCATAAATGGATTTCTATCTATTCGGAGCATTGATCTAATGGTTATAATGTCCCCAATGGCTATATTGCTTCGCCATGGCGAAGTGCCATGTGTCGTTGTTCTAATATCCTTGTGAAGCTCCAATTTTTCCTTCTGCGAGGTTCCCTCTGGAGCCTTCTACAACTTATCGATCTTGGCTCTCTTCTTACTTAACTTTCTAGCCTTCTTCCCAGTGAGATTCGTCTTGGTATTCCTTTTTCGATTCTGATTTTTGTCTTCTTTTGACCTAGTCACTTCGTGTTGTTGAGATTCTTCCTTAGGGTTCCAGGATAATGCTTCTTCTTTGTCTGGGATAGGTACTTCAATCTTCTATGGATCCTCTAGTGTTCTTGAAACTTCAACATTTGGGTCTCTAGTGTTAAATAGCTTTGATCCATTCTCTTGTTCTTCAATCAAGTGTGCGATCCTTCTAGTCATGAAATATTTTAATTCTTGCTTCTTCTGCTCCAAAACTTCTTCTTCTTCCTTTCATCTGGCTCGATCTCTATCAATCCAGGGTTTTCCTAATAACATGGTAAATGGGGCATTGTCCTCAATAAATTTAATAATCTCAAAATCTTCTTCTGTCAAAGTTCCATTAGCAGTCATAGGTATCTGAGTGAGCCTTCCACATAGGTTTATCAGCTTTCCTCTGAATAACCCTATTCCTCCTAATGAAGGGATCATAGCAGGCTTCCCTATAGCTTACCAAGTTCTCTCTATCATGATATTCACCTGTGTTTCCTTATATAGAACACAATCAATGTCGAAGTCTCCTATTCTTGCTTCAATGCATTCTTTTTCCTTGAAGATATCTGATAATCTGACATGTCGGTGGTCATTCAAGGTTTCTTTCATTTGTAGAAATAATTTCTCTGATTCTTTCTGGGGTTATGCTATTTCTGGATCTGCCTTACGGTTTTCTTGATTCAAATTCATTCCTTCCAGCTTAGCAATCATTCTAGGGCAATCCAACACTTCATGGCCCATAGCTTTACAACAAAGACAACTAGGTCTTTTCCCAGGGCTTTCCTTAGCAAGATGTCCCAGTATTATGCAACTGTAATAGAGGGTTAATCCTCTCTTTTGTTTAAGTGAGCTCCAACCTTTCTTATATTGTGCGCTAGGCTCATAGGAGGTAACCTGCAAAAAATTCTTTCTCAGATCCTGCATCCATTTGTTAGTCCAAACATTTTTTCTATGCATAGGTATAACATATGTTTCCCTATTCATATCAGATCTACTCATATCAAACCTTCTTTCATCTATTAGTACCCTAGTTTTCAATCTAGGACAAAATCTATCAAACACACCTAGATTCATACTTTTGAAACAAAAATTTCCAATTATCTTACTTTTTCAGAGCACAAAGCTTCTAGATCTAGACCTTTTCACTATTCTTACCTTTATCAGAGCACAGAGCTTACAGGTCTTACCTTTTTTCTTCAGATCTGACCTCTTTTCTTAGCACAGAGCTCCTCAGGTCAAGTAGAATGTTGCACACTAGGGCAACAAATCTATGCACAGAGCTTTCACAATCTCAGGTCGAATCTTTGCACAAAGCTTATTCTTTCTCAGTTCCTACCAATCACAGTTCGAGATCCGATACTGCACACTTCAACAATAGATCTACACACATAACTTCTCTTCAGTTCCCAACAATCACATTTTCAGTCCCGGGAACGAAACCATTTGTTGGCATAGGGGTAGACCCGAGGTTCAACGCTACAACAACGCATCAACAAAACCCTAACTACTGGCCCTTTCGGCAACACCTGCGAAGAAGATGAAGTCTCACTCGAGGTAGAGGCAGGGGTGGTTGCAGGACTCAAGTGTCTACAATTTTAGCTGGGACACAGATCTGTGATTATAATAATTAACAGAGCACTTAGAATCAACAGTTCATCAATATTCAACCAATAACTATTGTGCAGATAGAACATAGAATCGCATCATTCACTCAGATCTGATGTATTTAAGAACTCTATCATACACAAGTAGGTTATATCTAACAGATCAAGAACTAAGAACCTTCATATAGATCAGATCTAACATTCTTACACATCATTAGCACAAATCATAAGTAGATTTACCTATCTCTATCAAAGCACTTAGCAAGCGAAGTTATAAACACATCAAGACAAGCAC
>JASDQU010438718.1:15716-29830 GCA_032191745.1 Picea mariana
TCTCATCCTTCCAAAAGAAAAATGATGGGGTGAAATTGATGTATTTAGAGAATGCAGCCTTCAAAATTATGATAGAAACATTGAGATTGATAGATGTGCCTTCTAGGAGCGCATATATACTTGGTAGTCTACTCGGATGGGTTTTTAGTCTTGAAGACTATGTATCACATCCAATAGGGTATACCAGTGGAAATGTGTCTATTCAATGGATCTATTCATTGACCTATGGTACTTTCATGGAAGGGGCAAATGTAACCCAGACCTAAACCATTTAGTTTTGAAATATTTTATATTGAAAATATAAAATTTCTATAAAAACCTCGATAACAAAGTTGAAAAAGGAGGATTTCATGAACACATTTGAAGAGGAAGAAAATATTGAATGAGCTATGGAGTAACTTCAAAAAGAAATTATAGAAAGAGGAAGGATAGAAGAATTAGGGAGAAAGGAAAAATAGCTTAATAATGAAATTGAAAATAGAGACAAGATGGAAGGAACACACAATTATTCCATAGCTCGTTCATGTAAAATAGGAATAAAAACAAAATTGTGAGGCTAAAGTCAGAGGCAGGGGTGAATATTGAGAATCAAGAAGACATCAAAAGAGAACTGGTTTCTCACTTCTAGTTTCTCCTTAAGGAACTAGAGTTGGATCGAGGGGAATCCATTGAGGCTATTACTAGCGCCATCCAAAATCTAGTATTTAAGGATAAGAATCTGAGCCTTATGTGTTTGATACCCCTAGAATAGGTAGAGAGGATGGTGACATAATTAGCTTAAGGAAATATCTAGGGTTGGATGGCTTTATGATAGAGTTCTTCTGGATCCATTGGGAATTTTTCAGAGAAGATATATGGGAGGCAGTGGAGGAATCAAGGACCTTTGGTTCAATTAGGCATTCAATGTGATATTCATCAAGTTGATACCTAAGGAATGAGAATAAAATACAATAGATAATTTTCACCCTATCTCTCTTTATAATATTTTCTACAAAGATGTAACCAAAATTATAGCTAATAGAATGAAACCTATCCTAAATATAATTGTATCCCTTGAACAAGGAGGTTTTGTAGAGGGTAGACAAATTCTAGATGGAATTATTGTTTCCCATGAATAAATCCATTTCTTAAGACAAATTAAACAACCTGGTATGATCATTAAACTTAACATGTCAAAATCATATGATCTCTTGAACTAGACCTTTCTCCGTCAAATGATGGAAACCTTCAGGTTTTGTGATGAATGGATAAATTGGGTATGAATATGGTATCAATATCATTCTTTTTTGTTCTTTTCAATGTCTCCCCATTGGGAGCCTTCAATCCATCAATAGGAATCATACAAGCAGACCCCCTATCCCATTTCATATACATTCTAATCGATGAAGGTCTTGGGTTAGTTTTAAAAAGGGCCATAGAGGAAGGGTCACTTAAGGGTATGTCAGTGGATTCCCAGCTAAATCATCTATCCCCTCTACAATTCTTCAATGAAATACTCCTAATGGGAAAAACCATAGTAAGGGAAGACACAACTATCAAAAATTTATTTTATTTGTTTATGACATCCTCAGGGGCTGGATTAAGGTCTAGAACAAATGTCATATTTTTATGCACACCAGATCAAGGGATGGGATAGATTCCAGAAATCCTTATTTGTTTCTTTACTATGGAGATGTAATTTAGCGTCCAAATAATTTTATTCTTAATTAATATTGGGTCTTCCTAAATTCTTAAACGTATTTGTAAGTTAGCAATGGGTGCCTTACTTATTGTTTAATTAAGACTTGGGTTTTCTTAATTTTAATGGATTGTAATTTAGTAATGAGTTCTATATATATATATTGTTAAAAGTACTTGGGTCTTACTTAAATTATTTAAATGTATATGTAGGGTAGCTTGACTTCTATCATTTACTTATTATGATTGATCTTCTTAAAAGTATTTATTTGGGATAAGTAAGTGGGTGTACGAAGTCTTGTTATTTTTCTTAATATGTTTTGGATTGTCTTAGTTCTTTTAAATGGGTTTGCAAGTGGCCTGAATTCTTATCATTGCTTTTATGATTATCTTATAGTTTTTACATGGATACTTAAAGTAGTGATACATCCTTTATGTATTGCTTAAGTGGATTTTCTCTTCTAATGTATCCCATTGGATATATAAATTGGCATTGATTCTTTATGATTGTACTTGCACTTATGATTCTTATTATATTCATGTTGATTCTCTTACTTTAGTTCTCTTAGATTTTTCATGAAAGATTGATTAAGTATAGTGGATTATACTAATGCATCCTAGGAAATTGATGGTTAAGTATGGTTGATAAATCTATTCTGGAATTGTGGTTTATGATTAAATTAATGGGATTTAGATACCTCCTTGTTCCTCAGAATAGTCACTAGTCCTGAGACCTTAAATGGTCAAAATCAATAGGATGAATTATGGAATTGAGCATTTCTTATGTTTCTTGGAGGTCCCAACCATGCAGGATAGGTTGGGTGAGTAGCTTCCTTATGTTATATTTATAAGATACGGTTGATTGAATAATAGTGATGTTTCTTTCAGTTGAATGTGATGAAATTGATTATGTAGTTATTAATATATGTTATAACACATTTTCGCTTGTACTAACGTTAGTTCAAAAGACAAATATTTACCTCTTTTTACATCATTTATTGTTTTTGTAACAGAAGGGACATTACATATGGTATCAAATCAAGTTAAACCCTACAACTTTGGACCGTTACACCTTCAAATGTATTAAACATTTGATTAAAAACTTATCGCTAGTTTAATTTTGAAATTTTTTCATGTAGGTAATCATGGTTAGAGGAAGTCATGGAGGTAGACGATGTGGTGCTAGGGGAAGAGGTGAGATGCCTCTAGTCGAATCCATGCTAGAGGGGTCTAACCCCTAAGGAGAAGAACAAGTCACTGAACATGAACATGTTGTTGTGGGAGTTGTGGTTGGTATGATGAGATCCTTTCATAGGATACCAGAGGCCTTGATTAACTGACTGGACAAAGATGAGGCTAGAGTGTATGTACCCAATGAGGGTTCACAGCATGCTCCAGCTGGTAGTGGTAGCATTCACAGATAACTCGAGAAGGTGAATTTTTTCGAGTTCATGGTTTCCACGGATGACTCAGTCGTCGAGGCATGGTTGGAGAACATGGTGATGTGATTTTCACTTCGTGACTACACCTCCACCATGAAAGTCTAAATGGTGATATTTCAGCTAAAGGGGAGTCCTATTCTATGGTGGAAGATGATCCTACCTCAACTAAATGTGGTCATTGAAGACGTGTCATGGGAAACGTCCGAGGAACGGTTCCAGGAGAGGTATTTGTCAAGGGAATTCATTGAGCTCCAACTCAATGAGTTCAATGCCTTATGACAGGGTGGTCCTGTGGTGCTAGAATATGAGGCTAGATTCATGGAGTTGCTTAGGTATGCTCCACATAACAGAGAAGATAAAGGTAAACAAGTTTGTGTTCAGACTTAACTTCAACATTCATTCCAATGTGAGGATCTTAATGCTGTAGACATTACATGAGGAAATATAGGAAGCCCTCATAGTTGAGGAAGAGATAAACGATGGGGGTCGGGGCAGGATTCCTGTAAGATCGAATGGAAATACGACATCAGGAGCACACCATCATTAGACTCTAGCCATACATGCATCAGGGCATCGATATATGCCTGTAGGACCTATGTTCATGACACCACGATGAAAGACTCCTCATTAGAGGACTCCTTACGAAGGAACACTACATCAAAAACATTGTCTCCCGAAGTAGCAGTTGTTTAGGCTTGTTAATAAAAAAAATTCAGGATCTCAGACTGGTAGGCCAACAACTTCTACCTCGGGGACCAAGAGTACTATACTTACGATTAGATGTTGGACATGTTGAGAGCCACATTACCAGCGAGATTGTCCAATTGAGAAGGCTAAAGAGGTCGAATCAACGGTACACACTACAATTATAGATTTGGGCAAGGCCCATAGGATTCATGCAGAAGTGAACAACTACCAGGTCGAGCACCAGTTCAATGTGCTCGAGACGTCATGTATGATCGATGATCAAACCTTTAGTATTTTGATAGATCCAAGTGCTATAGAGAGATTTATTTGTAGTTCATTGCTAAATATAATTAAGGTAAAGTTAGTCGATCATGACAAGTTTAGATATGTAGAAATGGCTTCGCGTGCCAAACAAAAGGTTGGAGGAAAGGTTGCAGATTGTAGCATTAACTTGGGAGATTTTGAAAATGAAGGCCAACCTATATGTCACGATATTAGGGTCTTATGAAATAGTGATCAATATGGATTGGTTGGAATCACATGATGTGATACTCAACTGTAAGACGAAATAGTTAAGTTTGATAGATGATGTGGGATAGAGAAGAGTAATTGTAGGAAGAAACCATGGAGTGTCCTTGAGGTTCATTTGTTCTCTAAATCTACAAAAGAGTTTGCGCAAGGGATGTAATTTACATGCAATATTAATTCTAAACGAAAAGGGTGAGGCAGGAGTATTAGAAAACCTTTCACTATAACGATATTTTCAAGAACGTGTTTCCAAAATAGTTACCATGTTTGCTGCCCGAAAGAGAGTTGGATTTTACAATCGACTTGAAACCTGGAACTGAATTGATAGCAAGAACGCCATATCGGATGTCAACGCCTGAGTTACAGTAGTTGAAAATGCACTTGAAGGAATTTTTGGACTTGGGACTTATATGTCCAAGTGTGTCACCTTGGGGTGTGCCAGTTATTTTTGTAATAAAGAAGGATTGATCATGGAGGCTTTGTATTGACTATCGTCAATTGAAAAAAATGACAATCAATAACTAATATCCATCGCCAAGATTAGACAATTTGTTTGATTAGATGGAATGAAAGACTTTATTTTCAAATATTGACTTGAGATCAGGATATCACTAGTTACGGATTAAAGAGGAAGATATCCCTAAAACCATATTTAAGACGAGATTTAGACACTATGAGTTTACAGTTTTACCATTCAGACTGAAAAACACCTGGGGGGTATTAATGAGTTTGATGAATGGGGTGTTACATGAATACTTGGAAAAGTTTGTTCAATTATTCATTGATGACATATTGATTTATTCTCGGACGAAAGAAGAGCATGATGAAAATTTAAGATTGGTACTACAGTCTCTGCGAGAAAACAAATTGTATGAGAGGTTATCGAGATGTTCCTTTTACCAATCGAATATTCATTAATTAGGGCATATCATATCTAGTGAAGGTATTGTTGTGGATCCAACGAAAGTAGAGGCTATTATGGAATGGACTGCACTGAAAAATGTACAAGAAGTATGCAACTTTATGGGTTTAGAGGGATATTACCAATGATTCGTTGAAGGTTTTTTGAAGATAGAAAATATGATCACAAAATCGCAGAAGAAAAACAAGAAGTTTGTATGGACCAAGAAATGCAAGGAAGCATTTCAAAGGCTCAATGATTTATTCATCACAAAACTGATACTGAAAATCCCCGACATGGACAAGGAATTCTTGGTATGCATGAACACATGCAAGGAAGGTTTAGGAAGAGTTTTGATGCAAGATGATCGAGTGATCTTTTACAGTTCAAGGAAATGGATAAATAATGAGGAGAACTAAGCAACGCATTACTTGGAGTTATTAGCAATTGCATATTCCCTGAGAGTTTGGAGACAATATCCAATTGGACATAAATTCAAACTAAAGACAGATCACTATGGACTGCAACATATATTTATGCAGAGTGACTTGAATGCACGACAAAGGAGTTGGTCAGAATTACTTAGCGAATATGATTTTGAGATTAATTACATTAAGGGAACAATGAACATAGTGGAAGATGCGTTGAGTCGAAGACCACACATATTCTTGGTATTACCTCTCAAGACGAATCTTCGAGAAAATATTCTAGAGTTACAGATAAATGATGATTGGTACAAATAGGTTAAGTAAAATATTGAACAAGATACCATTATGGTACCGAAGTTTGAAGGTTATACATTGGACAATGACGAATTGATGAGGTATAACAATATGATCTATGTGTCGCCTAACGACGAATTAAGAAGTTTGATCTTAAGTGAAGGGCATTGCACAGTGTACATGGCTCATAAGGGAGTCACGAAGATGAAGGAAGACCTTAAGTCTTTATTCTTTTGGAAGGGAATGAAAGAAGACATAGTTAGTTACGTGGAAAGATGTCTTGAATGTCAGCAAGTGAAAGTTGAACATAAACATTCGACAAGATTACTACAACCACACGTCATTCCAGAATCGAAATGGGAGGTCATTTTGATGGAATTTATAGATGGATTTCCACTGACAGTAAGGAGAAATGACTCTATTTTTGTGGTAGTTGACACTTTGATGAAGAGTGCACATTTTATTCATGTATGCATGACATATTAGGCGCCATACATAGCTAGAGTTTTTGTCAACAAGATTGTAAGTTTACATGGTGTACCAAGAAGGATCATATTCGATTGAGGATTGGTGTTTACAGGATGATTTTAGACCAGTTTCCAAGGGGATTTGGGAACACAACTGAACTTTAGTACAACATATCACCCTAAGGAAAACGAGCAGACAGAAAAAGAGAACCAAATTTTGGAAGATATGTTGCATATGTATGTAATAGACCAACATAAACGTTGGGAAGGTTTCTTTTCAGTAGTAGAATTTGCATACAACAAAAACTATAAAAGTACCATTAAGATGGCACCGTTTGAGTTTCTTTACAGGCGACTGTGTCAGACACCATTGAGTTTGGATTGACTTGAGGATAGGGTCCCGGTAGGACCAAAAGTGATCCAAGAAATGGAAGAAAAAATGCAATCAATAAGACAAAGGATTAAATAAGTGCAAGATTGACAGAAGAGTTATGCCGATGCACATCACATTGACCACAGTTATGAAGTTGGCGACTGAGTTTTCTTATAGGTGAAACCGCACAAGAGTTTGATCAAGTTTGCAAATGATTCTAAACTCTGAAAAATAAAGGACCATGTGGCTTATCGACTAGCATTGCCTGATTCTTTGATTTGTATGCACAATGTTTTTCATGTATCTATTTTGAGACATTATGTTAGTGATCCTACACATGTGATTGACGTGATTTCTTTGCAGGTGTCAAATGAGGGTGCTCTCATGGAAGATCCAATCCACATTTTGGACCATCACATTCGACAATTATGGCATCAAATAGTCGATCAGGTCAAGGTCTAGTGGGACAATTATAGTCCACACTCGGCTACCTGGGAGCACACATATGATATGATTCAACAATTTCCTTACTTGTTTGATATATTAGACATATAGATCTTTTTAGATACTTTTATTTACTTCATTTTATATACTGTACAACTTCAGGATGAATTTTAAACCAAGAGAGGGTGTATGTAACATCTCTCTCTACTGAGCACATGTTATCAACTTATTCTTTGAGGACACTTGCGTGCAAGTGCTTCAGTTATAGTACAATGTTGTTTGTTTAGACTATGGATTTTACATGATGATGTTGATGGGTTATGATTTATATTTACTTGATATATGTATTGACAAATTCTATTGACAAGTTTTCCCTGAGTGTGCAAGAAACTTGACAAATTTTGGATGCCGATGGAATCAACGAACTACCTTGGACTCTGGATTGAGTTAGAAAGTGGATTGTGTTGGGTTTGGGTATTCATTATATGAATATGTGACATATGATTGAATTTTTTATGATTATGTATATGGATCAGTGACATTTTTTTTTCAATGGATGCAGGATGATGATGCTTGCTACTCAGTGTCACATAAGGAGTAAAGGGGCCCTGCAAAGAAACCATATATTCAAGCAGAGGTGTGGTAGTGTCCCTGTCACGGCCTACTATCACTCCCATCGTGGCTTGAATTGTACTTTAAAAATTACCTTGTCCAAGAGGTCCATGAATGTCATGAGGGAAGACTGAGACAGTCGCTCACGAAGATTTCAAAGGGGTGTGCAATAAGGTAGATTCCTTATTCTTTAGAATCCCTTAGTCTCTCATAAGGTCACCCGAGTGGAGTTTTGACTCCAAGGGTTGGAAAACTACCAAAACCATTCAAAGGAGAGTGGCACAAAGGTGCATCTTTAAGGGCATGTTGCGTAATTTAAAAACTATAGTCAATGAATCTAGGTGGCCTAGAAAACAATGAATTAATTTGACATTGTCAGATTTAAAATAATTAATTAATGAGTAATTTTATTAATTATATGTCCAAATAAAAGTCTAAGCCTATTCTAACACTAAGCCTAAGTTTAAGTTTAGTTAGGGGACTAAAATAAAATGTTAAATAAATTAAAATATTAGAGATAAATCAATCTAAAGAAAAGTGAGATAAATATAAGGAGTTGATACAATGTACATGTGTGAAAGAAAATATTAAAAGGGAATTTTAAAATAAGAAAGAAATAAAGTATGAGAGAATAGGTGTACACATAGAATGGTATCTAGAGTCTAGCTACCACTAGTCTAACTAGAAGAATAATCCTATTTTAACTCTAACTAATATTTAGTAAGGAGACATTCATTAAATGAGAATTTAGGGAATAAAGAGACAACTAAGAGCAATTTAGGGAACACATTTGGGAAATGTGAGGAAAAATGACTTTTAATTGAAATAAAATAGGTAATTACTTGTACAACTTGGGGAGAGGGTGACAAGTGTGAGGGTGAATAATCCTAATTTATTTAATTAAAAAGTTAATTAATTGTGCATGAGGACATTTGTCAGTAAGGAAATTCCTATAAAGAAAAGGGTTTAGATGGGAAAGGAAACACTGGTTATTGGTAAAGTTATGCTGCCAAAATCATTTTGGGATTGTGTTTTACTTGTGAGAGTTGGGTGACCAAGTTTGAGGATAGAGTGGTAGCTTTCCCTTGCGAAGAAAACTTGGTGCTATAGTATTTTAGGTTTTTTTTCTTGGCCCCTTTGTGAATTGGGGGGATAAGGGAGAAGAAGAGTACCCCTAGTGTTGGATGGGAGGTACCAATGAAGTTTCAATGATTAGAAAGTGGGAGAAAGGAAGGAGCACCATTTGCTGAAGAACATCTTCGATTCTTCGTCGTCGATTATGGTATTTTCATTTGAGATTTTTAATTTCATTAAGATTTTATTGTATAATAAGAGCTTTGGAAATCCAACCTAAATTATGTTGTAATTATAATTTTGAATTGGCAAGTTCCTTATTGGTTTGAGATCTAGAAGAAAATTTTGATAATTGTTTTTTTTTTAATTTCTCGAAGGAACAATGGCTTCTAGTTGATATATGCAAAAGAAAGTACGAATTTCTTGATCGATGCCCTTGTTTGGCATATCAGATTTTTAATTTAAATTAGTGGTCTATATAGTTACGAATTTTGGCTGTGGAATGGATCATGTATTCGAGAGAATGTCTCTTTATATAGGTTTGGGTTTGGAAATTCCTAAATAACGATTTCCTATATAATGAACTTCCATTAGTGTGTTTCTTACTACCTTTAAATTCCTTAGTGGCTTTTTGTGTGAGTAGTTTAATTTCTGTTGGAAAAAGGGATTATGGTTATGATTGTTGAAATCGTAAGATCTCATTGTATATTTTCCTTTGTAAACAACTTGGGAATTTATGCAACCATCTTAGAATTATTAATGCTCTATTTGGAACCTACGTTTTCTTTGCCTTCTGTTTGACTTTCGAACTTATCCCTTTCCATTAACCAATTTAGAAAGGAGGTTTGATTTTTATCTTAAAATACAGACCTAATAGAAGTCTCTTGGATCATTGTAGGTGTATTGTAAATTTGTATTTACTGTCATGTAGGGTCTTACAAGTGATTTCCACTTGAATGATTAAATTTTAAGATTTTTGTTTGATAATTTTTTGGAAATCAAATTGGCGCTTTATGTTGTCCAAACCGGTAGAAGCTTCTGAAATTGTTCTTTAGTTATTGATGTCAAAGATTGAAACTATGTAGTTGTGGATTTCCTTTTCCATCTTTTAGAAAACAAATCCGAGATTCTAATTGAGCGATTGTTGTTTTGTTTATTTTTATAGCCTGAATTTTACATTTGATATTATTACAATTCGTGGAATGAATTTGGGGGCTACAAAAATAATTTGACTTCTTGAGTGTTTAGTGTTAAATTATTGTCCCTTCCCTTAAAGCTTAATAATTACCAAAATCTTATTTGCTTCATGTTGATTTATTTCAAATTTATCATAAATTTAGTTCGATTTCAAGGTCTGGAACAAGTGTCATATCAGGTGTCAGAATAGGTGTTGGATCCAAGGATGGATTAGGTTTTTTATGGAAATGTTTCTATTTGAAAAAAACATGTTAATTAACATGTTCGTGGGTGGTTTACCCATTTCCAATTAGCTGATATTTGTAATGATTTTTCCTCGTTTCTAAAATAGTGGTAACATTAGAAGAGTTAACTGTGAGAGGGGTGAGTTGTGATTGTATTGATTGGCTTGGACTACAAACGTCCACTTATCCCTTACCTATCGTTGCCACTTCTTGATAGAACTTGCATCACATTTATTTTCCCTCCCTCTAAGGCTATACAATTAATAACATCATTTTTCTGCATGTTGAATTTAATTTAAATTATCATAAATTTGTGTCAGATCTAAGACCAGATTAAGTGTCAGATTAAGGTTTGGATTGAGTGACAGATTAAGGTCTAGAACGAGTGTCGGATTAAGGTTTGGAACAAATTTTGAATTGTTCTACACATCGGATCAAGGGATGGGATAGATTATGGAATTCCTTATTGTTTTCTTTACTATGGAGATGTAATTTAGCATATGAATAATTTTATTGTTAATTAAGATTGGGTCTTCCTAAATTCTTAAATGTATTTGTAAGTTAGCATTGAGCTCTTTACTTATTGTTTAATTAATACTTGGGTTTTCTTAATTTTAATGGATTGTAAGTTAGTAATGAGTTCCATATATATTGTTAAAAGGACTCGGGTCTTACTTAAATTCTTTATATGGATATGTAGAACAGCTTGACTTCTATCATTTACTTAGTATGATTGATCTTCTTAAAATTCTTTATTTGGGATAGGTAAGTGGTTATACGAAGTCTCGTTATTTTTATTAATATGTTTTGGATCTTCTTAGTTCTCTTAAATGGGTTTGCAAGTGGCTTGAATTATTATCATTGATTTTATGATTATCTTATAGTTTTAAAAAGGATACTTAAAGTAGTGATGAATCCTTTATGTATTGCTTAAGTGGATTTTCTCTTCTTATGGATCCCACTGGATATATAAATTGGCATTGAATCTTTATGATTGTACTTTCACTTATGATTCTTATTATATTTATGTTTATTCTCTTACTTTATTCCTCTTATATATTTCATGAAAGATTGATTAAGTATAGTGGATTATATTAATGCACCCTGGGAAATTGATGGTTAAGTATGCTTGATAAATCTAGTCTTGAATTGTGGTTTATGATTGAATTAATGGGATTTAGATACCTCCTTGTTCCTCATAACAGTCACCAGTCATGACACCCTAAGTTTTCGAAATCAATAAGATGAATCCTGGACTTGAGCATTTCTTATGTGTCTTGGAGGTCCTAACCGTGTAGGATAGGTTGGGTGGGTAGCTTCCTTATGTTACCTTTATAAGATACAGTTTATTGAATAATAATTATGTTGCTTTCAATTGATTGTGATGAAATTTATGGTGTAGTTATTAATATATGTTATGACGCATTTTCACTTGTACTAACGTTTTTTCAAAAAAATAATATTTATCTCTTTGTACATCACTAATTGTTGTTGTAACGAAAGGGACATTATAGGGAAGTAGTGTGGCCAAACTTGAAAAAGATCATAAAAAATCAGAGCATAAGTTGAGAAATGGGTGTCTGGCAAAGACATAGTTAAATCCTAGATATGAGGTCACTTCAAATCGAATTAGGGAATATATCCAATATATGAAGGACCATTATGTGATTGTCAAGTATATGGGAATATGGACATCAGAAAATGATTTGATGGTTTCGGTGCACATACAGTGGAAAATCAAGGGGCAAGTAGACCTAAAGCTCGAATCTAAGGGTTTATTTACTGTAATATTCTTTTGTGTAGAGGATAGAGACTGCATCTTTGAAGGAGGGGGATTACTTATTTAATTCATTAGGCCTCCATCTCCGGTTTTGGATAGAACAATTTTCACCAGAGAAATAAGACTTTACGGAAGCCCCAATTTGGATCCACATGTATTCACTTCTGTAATAGTTTTGGGACAAAGAAATCCTAGAAGGTCTAGAGAATAACTTATGATCGTTCATAAAGCTATCAGAAGGTACCAAATATGGAAGGTATACCTCATATGTTTGAAATTTTATTTACATGAACATAGTAGGGTCACTTCTAGATTCAATCACCATATCATTCCAAAACAAGGAATGCATACAAACACTAGATTATGAACATATCCCATTTAGATACTGAAAATTCCATGAGAACAAACACTTGTTTAGAGAATTCCTCTTGAATGCAAAAAGCATAGTTAATAAGACAAAGAATCAGTGGGACAAGGAAGGATACACAAAGGTACCCTACTAAGAGGAATAATGGATGAAAACCACAATTAAGAATAAAATACCTAATTAAGAATGTAATCATCTTCCAAGTGTTAGTTCGTGCAAAACAGGAGGAATTGAGTAAGGAGCGTATGGTCAAGGAACAAAAATTAGAAAAAAAATGATAATGGTGAAGAGGAAAAACTAAATAGAAGAAATAAATATGTAGAGACAACAATATCAATAAAGGAGAAACCACAAATCGACATGTAGAAGAATGATGGAAATGAGGAGTCCTAGGAAGAGTGGAAAGTGGATATGGGAAATCGAGAAATGGAACACGATGAAAAAAAAATACAAATGAAAGAAATGATAGTAGAACATGGATAAAATAACATAAATAATATTCTATAAGGCCAACTCATAGGATTTCATAGGGATATATTAATAAAGAGAAAAAAAAATCAGGAACATGGGGGAAAACAATGTCATCCTATGGAAATTTGGGAATTAAAACCAATGCACTAAATCCTTAGGATAAACCAGGGACAGATGAGAAGAACTGAGGGATAAAGTCTCAAAAACAAAAGATTGAAAATACAATGATCCTCTTGGTCGATTCCAGATAGTGAATAGGCCTCCCAAATAAGTATTTCCACCCACAACCCAAGTTTTCAAATGAAGCTCATATCATGGAATATGTGAGGTCTTAATGCTTAGGAAAAACCCAATATCATGTTACTTCAAGAAACAAAATTTAATAAAACCTATATGAATATAATAACAAAACAAAATATGGGCTAGATGTGAAGTGGAGGTTGTTGGAGCTGAAGGAGCCTTAGGGAACTTGGCCATCTTATGGGATTCATAGATTGTAACTATAGTTATATGCTCGAGTTTTGAGAGACTCCTAATGGGTAGGTACAAAATGAATGGGTTAGTGGAAAGGGGATATATCACTAATGTGTATGGTTTTCAAACTCCGACAATGAAAAAGGATTTTCTGGAGTCCATAAGCTTATTGGGAGGGATGTTAAGAAATCATCCTTGGATTATAAGAAGGGGGGGGGAGGGGTGTTTCAATATGATCTCATTCTTCCAAAAGAAAAATGACGGGGTGAAATGGATGGATTTAGAGAATGAAGCCTTCAAAATTATGATAGAAACATTGAGATCGATAGATTTTCCTTCTAGGAGTGCATATATACTTGGAATAAAATGAGGGGGGGAGAACACCAGGTAGTAGTCTACTTGGATGGGGTTTTAGTCTCGAAGACTATGTATCACATCCAATAGGGCATAACAGTGGAAACATTTCCATTCAATATATCTAATCATTGACCTATGGTACTTTCATGGAAGGGGAAAATGTATCCCAAACGCAAACCCTTTAGTTTTGAAATATTTTATATTGAAAATATAAAATTTCTATCTAAACCTGGATAACAAAGTTGAAAAAGAAGGATTTCATGAACACATTTGAAGAGAAAGAAAATATGGAATGAGCTATGGAGTAACTCCAAAAA
>JASDQU010438718.1:29850-55184 GCA_032191745.1 Picea mariana
AAATGACGGGGTGAAATGGATGGATTTAGAGAATGAAGCCTTCAAAATTATGATAGAAACATTGAGATCGATAGATTTTCCTTCTAGGAGTGCATATATACTTGGAATAAAATGAGGGGGGGAGAACACCAGGTAGTAGTCTACTTGGATGGGGTTTTAGTCTCGAAGACTATGTATCACATCCAATAGGGCATAACAGTGGAAACATTTCCATTCAATATATCTAATCATTGACCTATGGTACTTTCATGGAAGGGGAAAATGTATCCCAAACGCAAACCCTTTAGTTTTGAAATATTTTATATTGAAAATATAAAATTTCTATCTAAACCTGGATAACAAAGTTGAAAAAGAAGGATTTCATGAACACATTTGAAGAGAAAGAAAATATGGAATGAGCTATGGAGTAACTCCAAAAAGAAATTATAGAAAGAGGAAGGATAGAAGAATTAGGGAGAAAGGAAAAATAACTTAATAATGAAATTGAAAATAGAGACAAGAAGGAAGAGATTCTCTTGAAATATAAGTCTAGGATTTGATGGTTGAAGAAAGGAGATAGGAACACACAATTATTCCATATATCATTACTATAAAATAGGAATAAAAACAAAATTGTGAGGTTGAAGTCAGAGGCATGGGTGAATATTGAGAAACAAGAAGACGTCAAGAGAGAACTGGTTTCTCACTTCTAGTTTCTCCTTAAGGAACTAGAGTTGGATCGAGAGGAATCCATTGAGGCTATTGCTAGTGCCATCCAAAATCTAGTATTTCAGGAGAATAATTTGAGCCTTATGTGTTTGATACCCCTAGAATAGGCAGAGAGGATGGTGACGTAATTGGCTTCAGTAAATATCTAGGGTTGAATGTCTTTATGATAGACTTCTTATGGATCTGTTGGGAATTTTTCAGAGAAGATATATGGGAGGTAGTGGAGGAATCAAGGACCTTTGGTTCAATTAGACATTCAATGTGATATTCACCAAGTTGATACCTAAGGAATGAGAATAAAATACAATATATAATTTTCACCCTATCTCTCTTTATAATATTTTCTACAAAGACGTAACCAAAATTATAGCTAATAGACTGAAACCTATCATGAATAGAATTGTATCCCTTGAACAAGGAGTATTTGTAGAGGGTAGACAAATTCTAGATGGAATTATTGTTTCCCATGAAGAAATCCATTTCTTAAGACAAATTAAACAACCTGGTATGATCATTAAACTTAACATGTCAAAATCATATGATCTCTTGAACTAGACCTTCCTCTGTCAAATGATGGCAACCTTCAGGTTTTGTGATGAATGGATAAATTGGGTATCAATATCATTATTTTGTATTCTTGTTAATGGATCCCCATTGAGAACCTTCAATCCATCAATAGGAATCATACAAGGAGACCCCCTATCCCATTTCATATACAATATAATGGATGAAGGTCTTGGGTGATTTTTAAAAAGTGCCATAGAGGAAGGGTCACTTAAGGGGATGCTAGTGGATTGCCAACTAAATCCTCTTTCCCATCTACAATTATTCGATGAAATACTCCTAATGGGGAAAACCATAGTAAGGAAAGACAAAACTATCAAAAAATTATTTTGTTTGTATATGACATCCTCATGGGCCCTTATTAATCAAGAAAAATATCATGTACTCTTTTTCAACACTCTATTGATCATTTATATAAATATATAAAGGATGGTGGGTGTTTTGGGGGCAGTCCTCCACTCCAAATATTTAGGTGCACCTTTGATGGTAAAATCCATTTAGAATGTTTCATGGGAGGATATTTTATCCAAATTGGAAGAAAAATTGACCAATTGGACCCATAGATTTTTGACCCTGGCAAGCATAATTCTCTTGATTGAATGGGTCCTTCTATCTATGTTGTTATACGTGTTTTCTAGTTTTTCATCCCTTGGTAACATAATAAAAAAAATTAGGGATCCTCATAGTGCCTTTTGTGGGAAGTGGAAAGCAAGGGAAAAACATGGGCTTTGGTAGCTTGGGATAAAGTGTGTTGGCCAAAAGATAAAGGAGGATTGGGCATTAAGGACCTAGCTATTATGTGGCGGGCCTTAGTATCCAAAATATAGTGGAGATGGATTAAGGGTTAGTCTAATTTATGGGCTAATATTTTGAAAGATAAATATGCTAGTGACATTCCCAAAGCTTAGTTAATAAGAATGGAGGGGGACTACCTAGGTATTTAATATGGAACAATGCATAGAATAGCACAAAAGTGATTCAACAAAATTCCTTTTGGGAGATTCAACTTGGGAAATCATCCTTGTTTTGAGATTATTATTGAGAATAATAACCAATCATAGGAGAGGATACCAAATTTCTACATGTAAGAGAATATTTGATCCATGAAGGTTAGGTTCAGGTTTCACAGTATTGGAAAGATCCCCAAGAGAATGCAATACCTAGGGGAATAATATCTAAAAGGTGTGAGGAATGGTTGGTCGTTTAGAATGAAAAGGTAAATACATATTTATAAGCATATATGAAAATGAGGGTGATTCAATTCAGGGAGGGTCTGTATATTCTGAGGTGAGGGGAAAAAGGAGATGGTAATTTTCAAGTGAGAGATGCTTATAAAATTATTTCAAAGGGAATGAGTGGTGAAACTTCAGGTATATGGATGAAGGTATGGAGCTCTAGGGTGTGGCCCAATATAACATCCTTTTTATGGTTGGTGTTCATAAGGATGACTCTTACTTGGGATCATCTAACTATGAAAGGGTTTGAGGCACCCTAAATCTTCCTAATGTGTAGAAAAAATGAGGAAACAACATATCATTTTTTCAATAACTTCGGTGAATCCTTTATTCTCTGGGAAAAAAAGGAAAGAATTTTTATATAGTTGGACAAGGTCGAAGGATATAATCATAACACACTGGATGGATGGCGACACAAAATTTTTAGCAACTGTATTCTCAATAGGACGTGGACTCTCTATCTAGGATTTATTTTCTATAATATTTGGAAAGAAAGGAACATAATTGTTTTCAAGGATCAACAACATACCACAAAGAGGATTTGGAAACACATTTATACTAGCATCTAGGAATCGATAAAGACAATTAGATGGATGAGATATGATTGGGAGATTTTGGGAGTAGAGGTAGTCATCTTTTAAAATTGGCAATTGGAACTATGTCATGGATAGCAACCACTGCAAATTAAATGTTGTATTCCAGTATCAATGGAGGAATGGATCCATCCTCCAGTGTATCACATCAAGTTAAACTCTGATGGGGCATCCAAAGGAAACCCAGGTCCAACAGGAGCAGAGGGGGATTTCCAAAACTCAGTAGGGGAGATTGAGTTAATTTATGGTGTAAATATATGCCATAAATCCAACAATGGTGCTAAGTTGGCTGGGATTTTGATAGGGATCCAATTATCATTTCAAGGAGGATACACATTGCTGGTAGTAGAACGAGATTCTCAGATGTTGATCATTACACTGGAAAAGATGGGGAATGGAGTCAAGTTGGATAAAATCTCTAAAAAATGGTGATTTTCCTATGGTTTTCATATGGTAGTGGAAATGATAAACAATAATTCCTTCTCATGCACTTATAATGGAAAATACCCTAGCAGACTATCTGGCTAACATTGGGGTGGAGAAAATCAATTGAGAAGAGGTATAGCAGTGGTTGGAGGAAATACTTATCCACATTTCAAGAGAATGTGAAAGGATCAATGGTATGGACAATCCTTACGTGGATAGGGTGAACACAGGTCGTGTTGTATTCTAAGAGAAAGTATGAGAGTGTTACCATTAGTTCGTTATCTAGAGTATTATATATGTTATAGTATTATATACACACACATAGACATACATGGAAGCATACACAAAGTAGTGGGAAAACCAACAATATGAAATTTATTATGTACAAGAATAACCAACCTTTCTCTATTACATAGTCACATATATATACTTGTATTTGCAGTTACATATCAGTTAAAAATTCTTAACTGCTTGGTTAGTCGACTCTAAATTTCTATTTGATCGAACATTATACTCCAATTATGTAGTCAACTAGTGGGTCTAGTTAGCATGGCCGACTAGCCCCTATGATATCTCCCCCCTCCTCGATTCCTTGTTCATCTCAAGCAAGGGGGAGGGTGTGACTATTACATTGATAAGAATTTTTAGAGAGAAAGGTTACAATTTTTTTTAGAATGAGAGAGAAAATGTTTAAAATGGATAGTGTTGACTCAAAATCTTGTCACCTATTATAAAATCTTGTAAATTATTGCAAGGCCTATTTATTTATACTATGATATAATATTAATAGGTGGGATCCCCTAGAAGAAAGCACATAAAAGTTTACTTTCAAGGATTTCTCACAACATACATGCATATCTGATCAGTAGTATTGTGATGAAAGTTTAAAGGTCATGATTCTTATCACGATATGATGGTTGGATACATTTCAGTTTGATGCACAACATTGATAATGACTTCACTTCGTTCTTCAGATTTTAGTGAATAAGTTATTGCAACATATATAACCTTATTCGTATGATTGCATATGCAAAACGATTGTAATCATTTTTATTTGTTATTTATCACGAGTGAATTTTACATTTGATGTCCATACAAAAAGAATTAGGTATAAGGGATCAAGCATGACTTTATAAGCCATACATATGAGAAAGGTTTATGTAAAATATGCAAAAATCATGTTTTAAAGAAGTCTTGGTCTAAGATTATACTATGGATACATTTTATAAGACTTTATATCTAAAGGGGATTGATATCAAATTATGTTTGAACTTTCATACATAAACATGGTTTTAAATTGGGCTTTCATATAAGTGGCACATATGATATGATCACGAATGGAAAAATGTGTTGGGTATTACATGGTATGCATATATAGTATTGGTTACATATGGTTGATATTGCAAATGATTAAACCCTAGCCTATTCATGTGGGTGACAACTTGATTAGTTATTATGAAGTGACAAGTTTGATGGCATGAGTGAAAGGTTGATATTGCACATGGTGTTGCGCTTACATGACATTTATTTTTAGCCTGTTATTAGTTAATATGGGATATCATGGTGCAAACCCCCTTCCCTCCAAAGGTTTTCTCAAACTCCCGGTCTTGGATCGTTCGAAGTAGTGAGTCAGAGCGACTCCTTTGGTCCTTGCGGGCACCCAAAACCACTCTTCACACACACATAGATCCTTTCCCAGACGACCACGGCTATGAATATTGGCCTATATCTTCATTGTTCAGTCTTAGGGGATATCCCAAAATCTTCCCTCAACTTCTCCCGAAATGTGCTCCTACAAGTCTATGGGATTCCATCATGCGTTTCCTTAGATTAGTCACCCCGCGATGGTTTGGGTCTTGCGACTTTGTGAAACTCTAGCGCTCTCATCCACGGATCTTCGAACTCCATATTTTTGAATTCCTTGATCCGCTGCCATGTGTTCTTCCCTCAATAAAGGACTAAGGTTAAGTTTTGATTTCAAACTTCGCGACTCTGATTTCGGCAAGTCTTCAAACTTCATGAACTCTGAAGTGTTGGAACACCTTACGGCTACTCTTTGCGTAGTTCTTCCATATATGATGCTACTTAGTCATTCATCTCCCTATGAAACAGATCTTTTCCACTACCTCTATGGAGCTTCAAGGACTTCTCTTCTTGAAGAGTTTCCACCGCTCTCCCTCCTGAGCTTTAATTCTTCGATTTCCTCTTGTTCCTTTGAACACTATCTTCTACACTTAATCGAAATCTTGACCTGTGCATGCCTTGGAACGAGTCTCTCTCACGTTGAACTCCTTCTGAGCTTTGAGTTTGAGACTCTATCACACACTCCTTGTGGATTCTTATGCACTCCTTGCACATATAAGTCCTCGTTATCTCTTCTGAGATTACGAGTTGAAAAAGACTCATTCACGCACTCCTTGCGGACACTATTCACACCTTGCACTCGTTCAAAGAAGAGAAACAATTTAAACTTATTCACCCTTCACAGTGACTTGTACACTCAACTATGCAAATGCATTCATAGATACAAGAACAAGGAATAACAGAGAACTGAAAGCAAACAAGGGTCTACCATTCATTCATTCAGATAGACATAATAATAAAAAACAGTTGGAACAACATTTATTTGATGTATTCATTCAAGTGAAACTTACATACATTCATACAATGCTTCTCTGTATCTCCCATCTCTTGACTATAATGGCAATCTACTCTCTTAGATTCAATAACCTTTCAACAACTTCTAATAGGCAATAATACAAAGCTTTATACAAAGGGTGCTCTTTGATCCTTTCCCTCCAACTACTTTACACTATCGTATCGAAATTAAATGCTATCAACTACTTAACATCTATTACAATGAATATCGAGTCAAACAGATAAGAGTGGGCGCTCCAAATCTATACTGCGATCCTTGTCATTAAAACAAAATATATCCCCCCACCGATCTTACGTGATGCCTCAGCCTTCGATCATTAAATATGTTCATATCTCAAAAAGATTTGTCAGATATTACATTAATACACTATCTTTGAAATTCAAAACATTTCAAAATATGCGCTAGTGCCCCCAGCTATCTTCCACGCGCGTGGTTTGTTGGCGATGCTCCTGCATTATACGCCTCTGGCTGAAAAATTCATGGACTCCTATCCATGATCTCCTATACCGATTTTCCATTCTTTTGGATGTCTTCTTCACCAAACCAACTGGCATCTTCTATTGGTCGTTCTTTCGACTTTACCAAATACTCAAAATGCGTTTTCCTTCTAGTCTTCTTACCAACTCGTTGATCTATGATCTTCTCCATTTGTAGCTTCTCTGCTATAGGAATCGACTTTCTCCACTGGATTTATCCTCGATCTTCTGACCCTTTGGTTCTATCTTCCCCGTAAGGATACAAGTCTGCAATATTGAATATGAGTGATATGCCCACATCTTTTGGCAACTCTAATTCATAACCATTCTCCCCAAATCTTCTCATGATTTTACACGGCCCTATATTTTTCAAATTCAACTTATTATATGTTCCCCTCGGGAACCTATCTCTCCTCAAATGTGCTAGAACTTGATCTCCAACCTCAAATTCAAGTTTCCTCCTGTGTTTATCAACTCTGCATTTATATTCATTGTTTCTCTTATTCAACTGTTCCCTGATCTGATTATGAAGTTCTTGCATTTATGCGACAAAGTGTTCATCTCTTGCACTCCTAAACTCACTCTGCTTCAGATCTCTCAACTTCGACACTCCTCTCGGATTCATCCCATACACAATTTGAAATGGGATTTTCCCAGTTCTTTTGTTCACCGAGTCATTGTATGTGAATTCTTCTTGTTCTAGAATTTGATCCCACTGACTATGGTGTTCAGTGACCAAACTCCTCAACAAATATCCTAAGCTTTTATTCACCACTTCGGTCTGTCCATCCATTTGTGGGTGATATCCAGAACTAAAAGATATCTCTGTCCTCAAATTTTTCCACAGCGTCCTCTAGAAATGACCAACAAATTTGGTATCCATGTCTGAAACTATTCTCCTGGGCAATCCATGGAGTCTCACAACCTCCTTGAAAAAAAAAATTCATCACTGGTCTTATAGCATGGGATAAAGTGTGCCATCTTTGAAAATCTATCCACCACCAAAAATATGGAATCACTTCCTCTTTGTGTCCTCAGAAATACCAACACAAAATCCATGCTTATTGCATCCCAAGGCCTCTCTGGAATAGGCAATGGTTGATACAACCCAATGTTCTGATTCTTCCCCTTGGCATACTGACAAATCTTACACTTGTTCACAAACCTCTTCACCTCTTCTCTCATTCCTAGCCAATAATATGAACCATTTAATTGAGAAAATGTTTTTTCGTGGCCTAAATGTCTGTCTAGACCTCCGCTATGCTTCTCCTTCAACAAATTCTCCCTCATCGAGCATATTGGTATGCACAAATGGCACCCTTTAAACAAAAAACCATCTCGAATCACATATTCATCCCACTAGATTATGTCTCTGAGTACAATATTCGCACACGCTTCATATTCTTCTTTGAAATCTGGATCAATGTGATACATGTCCTTAAGGTGATCAAAACCTAAGGTTCCAACTTGAAATTCTTGTAGAATCAAAATTATCCTTCTCAATGCATCATCAACCTTGTTAGCATTACTAGAAATGTGCTTAATAAAAAAAGTGAAAATTTTCATGAATTCTATCCACTTGGCATGTCTCTAGTTTAACTTCTCATGTCTGGTTATGAATTGTAAAGTGTGGTTATCGCTATACAAAACAAACTCCTTTGGTACGAGATAGTGCCTCCACTTCTTCAAGGATTGGATTATGGCATAGAACGCTTTGTCGTATGTGGAGTACTTTTTTTTAGCTTCATTCACCTTCTCGTTGAAGTATGCAATAGGTCTATTATCTTGACTTAAGACCGCTCCAATTGCAACTCCACTCGCATCGCATCTCACCTGAAATGTCTTCCTGAAATATGGTAATACGAGAATCGGTTGTTTTGTTATTTTCTCCTTCAATATATTGAAGCTCCTCTCAGCCTCTTCTATCCATTTGAAAGACTTGTGTATTTTCTTCAATGTATCCATCATTTGAGCACTAATCTCACTAAAATTTCTGATTAACTTCCGATAGAAACTTGTTAATCCATGGAAGCTTCTTACCTCAAATATATTCATTGGTGACGACCACTCTCTGATTGCTTTCACCTTTTCGGGATCCATCTTCAATTCATTCGAATAAATTGTAAAACCCAAATATATGAGTTATGTCTTCATTAAAGAGGATTGTTTTAGATTAATCAACATCTTCTCTTGCTGCAACCTCTTCATAACCAATGTCAAATGTCTCAAATTCTTCTCCTTATTCTTGCTAAATACCAGTATATCATCCATATATAAAATCATGAATTTGCCAATGAAGTCTTTCAACACTTCATTCATCATCCTCATAAAAGTACTCGAAGTGTTCATTAAGCCAAATGACATGACAATCCATTCATACAACCCCTCATTTGTCTTGAATGTTGTTTTCCAATCATCACCTTCCCTCATTCCTATCTGGTGATATCCACTTTTCAAATCTATTTTTTAAAAATAATTAGCTCCGCTTAGTCAATCCATCAAGTCATCCATCCTTGGCAATGGAANCTTCTTCAGACTCAATATAGTTGGCACGACACATGGACTCAAGCTCTCCCTAACCAATCCTTTGTCTAATAGATCCTGAACCTATATCTTCACCTCCTCATTCTCTTGAGGTGTCAACCTGTACACTGCTTTGTTAGACAGTTTTTATTCTGGTATCAAGTCAATGTGATGAATGATACTTCTAATAGGTGGCAATGATCTTGGAAAAGTCATCCACTACTATGTCAGCACATTTATCTAGCAGTTCCTAAACTTCCTCCGGAAAATATTCCATCAAATTACTAGTAAGGATGACCCTCGACTTCCTTACTACAAGAAATTTCATCTCGTGTTCCTTCTTTACCTCATTCAAGAGTTCCTTCTCACTCATGAGAATTATGCTCGGGCTAGATTCATCTTTCACTTTATTTTCTTCAATTGGCAGCAACATGTGTGTCTTACCATTTTTCTCCAAAGTATAGGTGTTCCTCCTCCCATCAAAAATAGCATTTCTTTCATATTGCCAGGGTCTCTCCAACAAAACATGACATACATCCATGGGAATCACATCACACAAGATTTCATCCCTATTTCCACCTATTTTGAATTCAACCAGACATTTCTTAGTGACTATTACCTGATGTCCTTTCTACAACCATGAGACTTTGTATGGTGTCAAGTGGGCAGTTTTCTCCAGATCTAGCTTCTCCACCATCTCTGTGGATACTAAGTTATCAGTGCTTCCACTGTCAATTATTACCTTTCAAACTCTGTCCTTCGTTTTGCAAGTTTTCCTGAACAAATTGTTCCTTTGCGTTGTCTTTTTAGTCTCTGGATCTTGCTTCAAGAGAAACTTCTTCATCATCAAGGATTCCCCATCCTCTGCACCTTATTCCTCAACATCACACTTCTGCACTTCTGAAATGTGAGCTTCACCTCCTCCTTTCTTCCTCTCGAGACAATCCCAAGACATATTTCATACTTTACCACATGCATAACACCTCACTTGTCCTACTCTGCCTCTTCCTCTTCCTTAGGGAATATATTTTCTACCACCACTCTTCCTTCCTAGGGAACTTCCTCCTCTCTCAGAGTTACTATTTGGTTTCTCCACCTCATCTTTGGGATTCTTTTCTTTATCCTAGGAAACCCCTTTTCCTTTGTTCAAGCTTCAACCTCTGTTTTGTTTACTCTGCTTCTTAGCCAACTTCTCTTCTTCCTTCATCACAATATGATATGCATCCTCTACTATCCCGACTGTCGCCATGCTGATTTCATCCTGAATATCATATCTCAAGCCATTGATGTATATGGAAAATTTCTCCTCGTCTCTCTCTCTCTCTGTCCAACCTTGATGTTCTATCTATAGAACTCCTCTGTGTACTCCTTCACATTCATCCCTTTCTGTCTCAGGTTTTACATCCTCCTGAACAGATTTATCTGGTAATACTCGGGCATGAATTTTTCCTTTAGCTTGGATACCATTCTATCCCAATTCTCAATCTTATGTTTTCCTTTATTCCTTATGTCATCCTGTAGTTAATCCCACCATAGTGTTGCATGTCCTTTCAACCTAGTGACAACATGTCTCACCTTTTTCTCCTCCTCGACATCCTCATAGTCGAAGTACTTGTCCATTGCTCGTATGCAATCAAGTAATTCTTCTATGTCTAAGTTACCTTCATACATTGCGTCGTCGATCTTTGCTCTAGATCCCAAATTGACAACCTCTCTCAATAAGTATTCTTCTGTAGCATCCTCAACCACATCTTCTTCAACTTCTATTTCTTGATTTTCTACCTCGCTGGCATCTCCAACATCAGACGCTCTTCTTTGTGTTGTTTCCATGACATCCAACCTTTCTCTGGGTTCTCTCATATCTCTTTCCATAGCTCTATTTTCTACGGGTGGGTCAACACATCTTCCAAGCGACATTGTTCTGATGCTTCTAATACCTCTTGCCGATATCAACTTACCTCTTTTCCTACAGAATTCAATTTTGTACTCGCTCTAATACCACTCTTGGTGAAAACCCCCTTCACTCCAAAGGGCTACTCGAGCTCCCAGTCTTGTATTGTTTGAAGTACTGAGTTGAAGTGACTCCTTGGGTCCTTGCGGGAACCTAAAACCACTCTCCCCACACACAAATCCTTTCCCAAATGACCAAGGCTATGAATGTGGGCCTATCTCTTCATTGTTTGGGCTTCGGGGATATCCCAAAATCATCCCTCGACTTCTCCTGAAACGTGCTCCTACAAGTCTACGAGATTCCTCCATGATTTTCCTTAGATTAGTCACCCCGTGATGGTTCAAGTCTCATGACTTCACGAAACTCTAGCGTTCTCATCCACGGACCTTCGGACTCTTGATTTCCAAATTCCTTGATCCATTGCCACATGTTCTCCCCTTAATCAATGACTGAGGTCAAGTTGGGACTTCAAACTTTGCGACTCTACTTTTGGAAAGTATTCAAACTTCCCAAACTCTGAAGTGTTAAAACACGTTATGCTACCCTCTGTGTAGTTCTTCCAAATCTAATGGTCTGGAGTCGTTCATCTCCCTCCGAAATAGATCTTTTCCACTACCTCTATGGAGCTTCAGGGATTTCTCTCCTCGAAGATTTTCAACCGTTCTCCCTCCTGAGCTTTACTTCTTTGATTTCCTCTTATTCCTTTGAACACTAACTTCGACACTTATTCGAAATCTCGACCTGTGCACGCCTTGCAACGGGTCTCTCCCACACTCAAATCCTTCTAAGATTTGATTTCAAGACTCTGTCGCGCACTCCTTATGGACTCTTATGCACTCATTGCACATATAAGTCCTTGTTATCTCTTCTGAGCTTATGAGTCGAAACAAACCCAGTCACGCACTCCTTGCGGACACTATGCACACCTTGCACTCGTTCAAAAAAGAGAAACAATTGAAACTTATTCACCCTTCACAGTGACTCGTACACTCAACTCTGCAAATGTGTTCATAGATACAAGAACAAAGAATAACAGAGAATCGAAAGAAAACAACGGTCTACCATTCATTAATTTAGATAGAAACAATAATAACACGCATTTGGAACAACACTTCTTTGTTGTATCCATTCAATTGAAACTTAATACATTCATACAATGTTTCTCTATATCTACCATCTCTTGACTACAATGGAAATCTACTCTCTTAGATTCAACAGCCTTTCAACAACTTCTACTAGGAAATAATACAAATCTTTATACAAAGGGTTCTCGTCGAGCCTTTCCCTCCAACTAATTTACACTATCCTATTGAAATTAAATGCTATCAACTACTTAACATATATTATAATGAATATCGAGTCAAAAAGATAAGAGTGGGCGCTCCAAATATGTACAACGATCCTTCTCATTAAAACAAAACATATTGCCCCATCGATCTTATGTGATAGCTAAGATTTTGATGATTAAAGATGTTCATAAATCAAAAGCTTTGTCAATTATTACATTAATATACTATATTTGAAATTCAAAACATTTCAAAATACGCGCTAGTGCACCCAATTGTCTTCCACGCTTGTGTTTTGTTGGCGATGCTCCTACATCATATCGCATGTATGTTATGTCTCATGCGAATTTTGGAGGTGTTATGTGGCATGCATATGAGTATTTGGTTGTCCATGCAATTAATGTTTCAAGGACGTGGGTAATTAATCCATAGTCTCGCGTATACCACCCTCCTAGACTTAGGCTTTGGTCATTTCATTTTGTTGTTGGTTGTGGAGAGATAAAGCTCGATCCTAGTGTGGAATCTCATCTCCTATAAGTTTTGAGAACCATTTTCACCCGTCATCATTGGTATAAAAAACTCTCAATCCCAAGTATGCAAAAATCAACTTGTTGAGAATCATTTGCATACATTATGCATAGTAATAATTTATTGATGGCTTTGTTCTTGATTGGTTTTTGATATGTTTCTCTTTTCAGTACTTTTTAGCCCTGGATGAATTAATTTTTCAAAGGTTTTTCAAGTGTTTGATCTATGATGAATCTCTCTTCACTATGTTCTTTAAACTTTTCATTTTTCTCTTAATAAATTATCAGTATGGTTTTTGGAGTAAACTCATTTGAAACTAACTAAAATGGTGACTTGTGTTCAAGTTTTCATGGTATTTCCTCTTCTATCCAACATCCCCGTTTGGAAATATAGTTTTAATACAAGATATTTGTTTGTGAATATGGGTCTTGAGTCATTTTCACCCATCCATGGTTCATTTGGTATTTAGTTATAGTTGTGAAAGATTTATTACCAAAAACAAAATATTTTTCTAGGTCAAAGTTAGGTGTTGAACCCGTGACTAAATGAGGTTTCGAATTGTTAAATCATTTTCATAGGTCATTCAATTTATTTTTGAATAGCTGAGAACTTTAATGGGTTTTGGTTATTTTGGGTTTCAAACCGCACACATATTCTATACAAT
This sequence comes from Picea mariana, assembly GCA_032191745.1. Lineage (NCBI taxonomy): Eukaryota > Viridiplantae > Streptophyta > Pinopsida > Pinales > Pinaceae > Picea > Picea mariana. The sequence goes on from JASDQU010438718.1 coordinate 43,464, forward strand.
CCATATTATCTATACAAGTGATGACTAGATTCGACCCTTGGTCTTGGTCAAATTTTAGGTTTGAAGTTTTGATGTGAAGTGGTGGTATATTAACTTTTTTTTTGATGAGTTGAAGTCGGGTTTGGACCCAAAAATTTATCATTTGATTTGGATTTTGAATGAATGCATACAAGTTATTGGTTTTTCTTCCAACTAGTAAATGTTTTGGTCAACTTGAGTTTTGAACTTGTGACCACATGAAAAATGTCTTGAATTGGTTTTGAAAATCTATGCCAACTATTTTTCCCTTATGAATTATAAAACCATGAAAATATTTTGTCAATAAGTACAAGATATGGGTGCAGTTCCTCATTAATTATGGATTTCTGGATTTCGGACTCACATTCATATTTTGGTAATTTACTCCATTTAATAGTTTATGTACAATGATATTCAAATTGGTATCGTTTGATTGGGTCTAGGAAAAATTCAGGGTTGATCCCATGTTTTTTGGGGTCTTTTTTATGTTAGCGTGCATATGGGTTGTTATATGGTTTTACAATAGTGCTATTTGAATTCTAAGTGTTGAAGAGTTTGCATTGAGATTTAAACTCATAATTGTGAGAAAGATAATTGAGTTGATGATTTAACAAAGTTTTAGTTTTCATATTTGAACACAAGGTTTGAGGTTAGATATTGTTTAAACAAACTTATTTTTAGAACTTTTATATTTATAGTCACCTAGTTGAATTGATTTCAAGAAGTATCTGGAAGAAATATTATGACTATATGCACTCTCTATTGTCTATGTTCTTGTTGAAAGGTCATGTTATGCATTAAACTTTGCATACTACAATGTATCCTAGACCATCACATCCCTTTGAGATTCTTTTTAAGAGTTGTAAGTTGTTTCAATCAAGATTCTGGTTATTTTAAATAAACTCATAATATTCTTGAGCTTTGGAAGTTGACAAAGATATGAATTGAAATTGTGAAGTTTGATGATACAAGCTTATTAAATATAATGAATATTTGAAAAAGGGGTGGAAGTTTGATATTAATTTTTTTAAGTTATTTTTATTTTATTCATAACAAGACAAAATCCTCTCATAGTATATAATTTTCCATTAATTATTCCCAAAATCCTAAAGCATACTTCATTAATTTCTTAAATTTTCTTCCCTTGTTATAAAAATAGAAAAGAACTTCCAAAGAAGGGTTTTGTTGGCATATTGGTATGCATAGTTTTATGCTTGAAAAATTGATGTAATTTGAATGAATCATGGGATGTAGCAAAAAATGATTTATAGAACCTGATGATATGAATTTACTTGTTAAGCCCAAAATCGTGGCACATTACCCATTAATTGGGGCATATTACATTAGTATTTATATTTTATTTATGTCGGTTTGGGTCCATTAGTTGTAATTGTACCTCCTAGTCTACTATATATACCAAGGAGGCCTTTTCATTTGGAATAATCTTGTAGTTGTGAATTCATGAGATGTATAAGGAGGTTTCCTCATCGAAGATGCTTATTATCTGAATTTATCTCTTTTTTAAAGGTGTGGAGTACTTATTCTGAGGATTTTATGCTATTTTGATATTTGGTTCTTAACATTTGGTGTCAGAGCTACACAATCCTCGAGACTGGCTTCTTCAAAACAAGTATTCTTTGCATTTTAACTCCCAATTTTTTCAGCCTTGTTTCAGGTTCTAAAATTTTTATAGTATGAAGGAGCAATAGTGAAGTATATTGTTTACAAATTTCATCCCTTGATTCATTGTACTATTAAAGTTATTCTCTAAGAAAATTAGGGTTTTTGGCTGGTCCATATTTCATTCTAAATCAAGTGTTCTTGGGAAAAATGTTATATATAAAGCTACAGAACTCCAAATTGTGTGAGACTTGTTCCATTGTTTAGGGTACAGACTGAAGTTTTATTGGTGAAAATTTCAAGTTTGGAAGCGAAGACAATGACATGAGGAAGGTCGTACAAGTTCTCTCTCCTTAAAGGAAAATAATCATCACATATTGGGAAGGTTATCATAAAATTCTCTTGGAGAATACAATATTGGTATAACCTTTGGGGTTGTAAAGAAGAAACATCATGCTACCTCACAGCAAAATTTTAGACTCAGAAAGGCCGAAATTGCAGAGCTACAACAGAAGAAAGGTCAACTAGAACAACAGTCTCCAAATTAGGGTTTTAAAAGGTGCTTTTTTGTTTTTGAAAATTTGCATATCTTTTGAATAGAAGATCCAATTGAGGTGATTAAAAAAGTGGAATAAAGTGGGATAAAAGGAGTATCACATACATTTCAAAGAATAATAGGGATTTTTAGGTACAGACGTATTCCAGTGTCTCTAAATGTAGGATTTTTCGTTACTTGCCAGCGCTACAATCTAAGGACAGTGTGGTTCTTCCACGTACCTAGAGTATATTGGAAGGACCCTTTATAATGGTTGTGCATTAGACATCAATACTATGGATTTGAGCTCCCACATACCTAGAATATATCAAGAGACCCCCTATAATCCTAACACCAACCGATTAAACCATTTGGTCGTCTTATTGTTATAGTACACCAAGAACAACAGTCAGGGAGATCACTCTCTAATACATGGGTAGTCAGATAGTATGGATAAGGGCATGGTCAAGCATCCTTAGTTAGTGCCATGATATATTGGGCTGACTACTATTGTTGGACCCCACACATATATCAGAGAGTTATAGCACATGACACTCCCTTGTCTGTGAGGACCTCTGCCTAATCCAATTAGAAATTTGTAGCATGTCTCTCTTATGTGCACTTGATGTGACTTATTATTTGAGGACACTTGAGTGCAAGTGATCCAGTTCATTATATGATTGACTACTTTTCTTGTGGATTATGATGATGAGACTATGGATTATGATGTTATGTTATGTTATTTATGTATAGCTAGGTCTTATTGACTAGTTTCTCCTGAGTGTGCAGGACTCTTGATAGATTGGGGATGTCAATGACATCGATGAACCTCCTTGGACTCTGGATCGAGTCAGGGAGTGGACTGTATATGGTTTGAGTATTTTTGTATTTCATATGTGACATATGACTTGGTATGTTATAATTTTTTTTATGGATCATTGAAATGTTTCGTTGATGGATGCAGGATGACAATTGCTTGCTAATAAGACACACATTTGGAGTAAAGAGGTCATGAATGACAATTAGATATTTTTAGGGAGAGGTGTGGAAGCAGCCCTACCACATCCTACTAGCACTCCCACCATGGCTCGAACTGTAGGTTAACAATTACCTTGTTCGAGAGATCCACGATGTCGTGAGGGCAGACTGAAACAGTCGTTCACGAATATTCTGAGGGGTGCACAATAAGGCAGGTTCCTTATTCCTTAGAGGCCCTTAGTCTCCCACAAGGTCACCTGATGGAGTATTGACTCCAAGGTATGGACGTCTACCAAAATCAGTCAAAAATCGAGTGGCACCCTTGGAGTACGAAGTGCGTCTTGAAGGGAACATCGCATGAATGAAACATGAATGAAGGCGAGTGGCACCCTTGGGGCATGTAGTACATCCTGAAGGGAACATCGCAGTTTGTAAGCACAGGTGAGTCAATGAAGCTAGGTGCGTACAAAATGATATATCATTTTGACTTGGTCAGCCTTTAAATAAATGGTGTATGAGTAAATTTTCATAATTATAAAATTTCCTTTAATTTTTTTTTGCTAAGCCTAGTTGGAATTAGAGCATAGGTCTAATTGAGGTATAAGGACTAAAACTAAGTAATCAATTAATAAAATGGGGATGAATACAAATCAATTTAAAAATTTAAAGGAGAAAGAAATTATCAAAAATTTAATTGTTTGTTATGTGCAAAACTTGCTAATTTAGAACTTAGACAAAAAGGGGAAAAATTAAATGCAAAAGGAATGTGGAACATAGAATGGAATCTAGTCTAGAGAACTTTCCAAATTAGAACTCAACTAATGTTTAAGAAAGGTGTTAGTCGTTAAGGGAATGTGAGGGAATAAATGGACATCAAGGAGCATTTTTAGGAACGCTTTTAGGTGGGTGAGGGAAATTGGAAAATTAATTTAATTATTTAAATGAAATTCTGGTGCAACTAAGGGATCAAGTGACAAGTGTACGGGGGATAATTTTTAATAAAATGAATTTAATGTGCAAATTGAAGTGTCACTAAGAAGAAATATATAAAATAAATGGTAGAGAAGGGGTATGGATCACGACTAGTATGCATAAGGTTATGCTGTCGAATTTTTCTCTTGACTGATTTTTCTTGTGGGAGTTGGGATACCCAGCTCAAATAAAGAGTGTTAGCTCGACCTTGCAAGGAGAGCTGGGAGCTAGCCTATTCTAGTTTTTGTGCATGGCCCCTTTTCATTTTGTGGGGCTCAGGGGGGAGAAGATTACCACTAGTTTTGTTTGGGAGGTACCCGTGGGGTCTCAATGGTTAGCAAGCAGGATTTGGATGGAGTGCAAGTGTGGGACAACCACTTTGGATTCTTCACCTTCGGTTACGGTACGCATGTGTAAAATTATACATGGGTATATTAGTTAAAATATTTGTATTTTTATTTAGATATTGATTAATATTGTAATGGATTTTGGAATAGTAGTTGGTAATTTCAATTGAGATTGTTATGTTCAATACAATGAAAATTTGTTCTGTTTATTTAAGAAGGATTTATGGTTTTGATTTCCTATGTAACACTCACTTACATGGGTGTTTTCTCTCTTGACCTTATTAATCCTCCCTACAACCATTCTTCCCAAGATGTTCAATCCATATATTCATCGGTTTATTGACTGGTGTGACTAGGTTGCTTTTGTTGCCTCTTTGCATTGTTTTCTTGCTTCTAGATGTGATTAAACCCTTTCATTCTGTGAAAAAATCTCCTAGAAATGGAGTTGTTGCCCCTGCAATTTCATTTGTTGCCTCTGCATTCTTGATGAAGTCAACCCAGCCCTTGGGAAAAATTTCTCCCTGCATAGTGATCTAACGCTTCTCTGCGATGACTGGTCTCTTCCCACTCAAAATTGGCTTAGATGCCTCTAGTTTTTGTTTGATTGTTACACACAGCAAAAATGTGTATTCCCTGTGCATGTGAGAGAGGGGTTGCTTGTTGTTTCCATTTGATCCTTATACGTAGAAAAAATGTGAACACCTACATGTGTGTGTGAGAGAGAGAGAGACCCAATAATGGGTCCCTGCGAATCCACCTCTTCTTCACTCTGCACTCGCTTAGTCGGCCAACATTTTGGGAGTCCCTTAACTCAAATATCCTTTCCTTAACAACGATTGGATCTCCAGATCTTGGCACTTTCATTTTTTTTTGTTTTCAACGAATTGTGGCCTCCTTTAATTTTGAAAACATGTTTTATTCTCTATGTTTAGGGAGTTCCTAACTCATATTTTTATTTTGTTATCCAATGAAATGGGTGGTCACCATTATCTCTGAAAATGTGTTCAATTTCCTGCATTTGGGAAGCTGAAGGCACTGTGCCTTTCCCCTTTTCCCATCACTTGGTTACAGCCCGATTTTTTGTTTTTTTCCTGGGCAAGAGATTCCCTTCAGATCCTTCTATCTCTACAAACAATGGTGTTCTCCACCCGTCATAAAATTCATACACATTCTCGTGGAACTCCAACCACCTAACATTGGATGCGCTCAGGGAGGTCCTTTATATGTTCCATTGGTACATGGAAATTTAATCCCTTCAGGTTCCTCTACACTGACTACAAGACCCTCCTGAACTCTCCCCTAGTTGGTCCTTGCCTATACCCTTGCACCAATGCCTCGGGTCGCACTAGTCCAAATTTGAGGCTAATAGAGGATCTTGTTAGTCATACTCTACCCAAAATATTTACATGTTTCATTTTATAAAATCTAAAAATTATAAAAATCAAATGACTTAATATTTTAAAGAAGTTTTACTCACCAATGTTTCCCCAAATGGCATCTATAGGTAATGTTAGCTCTAGATCTCTCTATAAATATATTCTAACATACATGTACTCATCTATGTCTACTAGGTGGGTCCACCATTCAAATAAATCATCATCGAACACATTGGTGACACACCCACCTCCAAGTTTGTGCATCAATTCTTCCCACCGAAGCATCCTAGGATCTCACATACTATGTGGAGGGAGTATGACACATGGACACATCAATGGAACTCAATCAAAAAATAATGTGCATAATACACTACCATAACCAAATTTATTTTTCCACCCCTTTTTGCAATATCAATTGGGCCTTCATGTTAGTTAAGATCCCAGTATACTAATCAATTATGGTGAGATACAAGCACTCCACCCCCTAGTAAATATGTGGGTGTGATTCTTGGTGAATCACTATAGACCAAAAACTCAAACTATCATAAGGAGGATTATATTCATACTCAAATCCTCAATCTTGTTTATCGGGACTTGGGAGCCCATCTTTTCGATTCCCATGGAACAATATGTAATGACATATTCTTGGATTGTCATTGTACCTCCACCTTGACCACATCCCTTTAATTTTATCGGTTCCATGAATTAGGATAAACATATTATGAATTATATTTCTTCCACCTCAAGCTTGAGGGGTTCATTGTCTATGATGAAAGAATATTTTTCTAGTTCCCCATATCCTATTAGCATTTGAAACAATCATTTTTGTGCACACCGATTTGGAACGGTGAAAATATTTAACAAGACAAATTCCCAGAGGGAATTCATGGCCTATGGATATTATATGACATGGTTATCAATGTATACATGTTCTCTTTAACTCCATACTATATCCATCTTCATTTTCAAGCGAAAATTTTGCAAGTTAGGGTGATTTTTTGGAAAGTTTTAGGGGTATAGGTGGTCCTCCTTGATAACGAGAGCATGTACATACAACCTATCTGAAGGAAAAGTGATTTTAGGGCCTTCTACACACACCTCATGTGAAGGAAAGGTGTGAGTACACCTTCCTTTCACTAAAATGGGTCCCCATTAGCTAAATTATGAGAAAAAAATTGAAATGAAATGGATGAATTGAAAGAGAACAAGATGATGAGTTATCTTGATCTAACGAATCTAAAATATGATGGTGGAAGCTCACATAATCTTTGTTTGACGTTCGTGGCTTTTTTTTAGTTAAAATCAATATTTTGTTTAAATTTGCACATTAACTTGGTAAAAACTTGTATTTTCACATGTATATCAAAATTTACCCACTCTTGTATAGTTTGAAATTCTTATTACTCATTTGTATGAGCTATTTTGTCATATTTAATACCTAACATGGTTGTTTTAGATTATGCTTGCATTTTTTTATATGTGTCAAAGTTCTAAGGTCACTCACGTGGTGTTTTTCATCACATTGGTCCAAATTGATCTAGGATGACAAATAATGGACTTGAAACTGGCATTTAGGTTAGGTTTTCCACCTTGCATTATGCATTATTAGTTTCCTATTCTATCTTTTTCCCTATGATTGATCCCGCCAAGTTGTGATACATAGCCTTCTTTCCACTTTAAAGTATCACAATTTATGTGGTATAGTCTACCGATCATTTGTGCCATAGTTAGAGCCTTGTTTTCCATCTTATCACTCGTGCTAAATTTTTTCATAAGCTCGGAATCCTTCTTATCCCCACCATTACTTTTCATCGACACTACATGAACTCTTCTCAACCTATTTATTTCCATGTCCCAAGGGGCTCCCCTTTTTACATTTCAAGTTATATTTTTTCATTTCATATCGTTGATTACACTTTTGAGCCTAATTCTCGCTAAAGTTCACCATTCGTTGCTTATTGCTTATGCATTATCTTCAATCACTTGCCTTTGCATATTTTTCTTATGTAACCAGAAACCCTTATCACTGGAGGATACAAGTTTATTTTGATGAGATTCCATATCCTGCACATCCTTCCTACATCTTGCATAGGTATGTTCCATTCTCTTGGAAATTGTTTTCTTGTCCTTTGACACTCATTTCCTTCATTATATTTTAGCATTCTTTTAATCTTTTTTTTCATCTTTTATAACACCAAAAAGAAAAAAGAAAAAATCAAATATTGTAAAAAAATGGAGGGGGGAGAGAACAAAGATCTTCACTTTTGGTGTCCACAATCTTGAGTTATGCTACCCTTGAACAAATCACCATTTTTTAGTCATATTCTCATCAAGTTGGATTTTAGTATTGCCTTAGGAAGCCAAACCTTGATTTTTGAGTTTTTTACTCCTTTGGTTGGTTACTCTTCCAATCATTATGGAGATTATGTTGATGCCTCCTGTATCACAAAATTATATCATTGTTCCAATGTATGTCAGATTTTTCCCAAGTCACCATTGTGGTATTGTTATGTTCAAAGGTTTTCGTTAGCATGTGTAATATAGTCCTTTGATTTCTTGACTTCTCAATTTGACCTTCTCAATTTTCAAGTTGTTCTCAATTTCATCAATATATATGTTCTTTACTCATTTCAGTGTGGAAGGTATCCATTGAATTCTCACTAGTGGGGCATCTCTTATCAACTACAACACATTTATCTGAGATATTTACCTAGATTCAATAACACCCTAGGCCTATTTTCATCATTGGTAGGCTACCTTGCACTCAACAAATGACATCTCATCATTGGTCATGGACTACGTGTTTTCTTATGTGTTCAAAATCAATACCCCTATACACATTGTGGGATTCATGTTGTACCTTGGTTTCCATTTTCATCATTAGGGTAAGTCCTCACCTCTATCAATGGTGTTCATTATCGATCATTACTCATAGGGTCTCTTATGTGCATTATTCCATATGGTGAATGTGAGAGACTTATTTGGTGGTTTGTTCTTCCAAATTTTGTCTGAGACCTTTAAATAATTTCCATTATGTCCACTCATGTTGGATGATGGGGTATGCCTTAATACCCTCCTTCCAATAGATCTCTTTCCATCGAATCTGACTTATTTTCTCTAGGATAGGGATCAATAGATTTCATAGTACCTTGGGGGTTGCAGTCATCAATGGAAAATTCCCTCATTATCGACAATGGGAATACATCAATGTCTCCTAATTGATAGATTCTACAAGTGTTCAATGACATCACATTATACTAGGTGCCTCGATGCCCATCTTCATTATTGATGGGTTGTCTCACATTTGTTAATAGTATACATCAATGACTCATAATCAAATAGTCCCTTCCATGTTCTAGGGGGTCGAGGAGTTTATTTTATCCCCACTCAAGACCATAATTAATAAACATGCCCCCTTCTATGCATCATATATCATGAATGTCGCTACTCCCTTCTTGTCTCAATATTCCTCTCCCTGTGACCCATTAGGCCTAAGGAAGCACTATCTATTCTAATGGTTTAGTCACTTAAGTCATTTATTCACATGATTCAAATTCATACCTTTAGTGTTTTTGTATTTAAGACCATGGGACATAGTGTCATCTCTTATTTACGTGGTTCCCTAAGTTTCATAAGACAATACCATTCACCCGCATGACATTGGTACCTTTTGGAGGATCAGCTTGTTCATCTCATATATTCCAGTTATCCTCTTAATGTATACTAAGACATAGATCTATTTTTTATTTGTTTGTGGCTATGATCTATTTTGACATGGATCCACCATGTATATTTTCATGGACATGATATCTACTTCGTGTATATATATGTGTGTGTGTGTGTGTGTGTGTGTGTGTGTGGATTTGAAATGTACTTGATTTGGAAGCCATACTTGTCCATGCCTGAGGATGGGTATTCCTTTCTCAGGAAGATATTCATCTAATGCCTCAGTTCTTGTTGTAGGTACTTTCCTAAGACAAATTATGATAAAATCCACCTTCCCTACTCATCAACTTCCTCCATTGTATTATAATGAATTTATACAATCAAATCACCTTCTAAGATCATTCATTAGGGGGCTTATGTTATAGCATCTTGTGTCTCTCTCATGCCTTAAATTACTTTATTTATCCACTATCCCTTTCATATTGATCCCTTGCAGCTTGGGCCCACTATGAACCTGGTCAAAAAATCCTCTTTATCCATCCACATGAATTTTATTATCACAAAAGGAGTATGTACACTCCCTTTCCCTTCAACAAAGGCATATGAACCTTAAAAAATGAATTAAAAAATTATAAAAAATTGTGAAAATTATGTGCTCCTAAGAATGGATTATGGGAAACTACTTTTTCAACTTCCTAAAACCCATGTAAAATGGTCTCGACCATCTTGAAATGGTATAAAAAGAGGCCTAATGAAAGGAAAGGCTGGCACATAGAGAGAGATCAAGGCTATGATAGAGTTATCTACATGCCCAAAGAAATCAAAATCAATCATATTGATATTGTTTTAATGACCATCATCTACCAAGAAACCCCTATTTCCTAAGTTTTCTCCCCCATTCTTGTTGTGAGGCCTATATCCTTCTATTTTCCCTCACACTCACCTGCAAAAGATAATTAGATTTTGAATTAGTCCTCAGTGGTCCTGAGGACGAAGGAATCCAGAAAAAGGTAATATCTACTTCTAGCAACAAGGTTAGGTATATGTTTTATGTGTCATTGTTTACTTTAATAAAATTAATATCTCTCTTCTTTCTCTCCCCCAAATTTTATGTCAATTTCAATAATTTATTCTATTTTCAGTATTTGGATGTGGTTCTAACTCACCTAATAGATTTAGTTAAAGTAATTATTTCATATTGTTAATTTTTCAAAATCCCACCCAGTTTCAGTCTCGCTGATTTTTCAGTCAAATTTAAATGCCAAACTCAGTTTCAGCACTGTTTCAGCATATGCTACAGCCGTGTTTCAGCATCTGCTACAGCCGTGTTTCAGCATCTGCTACAGTAGTGTTTCAACATCTGCTACAGTCGTGTTTCAGCATCTGCTACAGCACTGTTTCAGCATCTGCTACAGCAGTGTTTCAGCATATACTCAACACTGTGTTTCAGCTTATGCTACAGCCTGGTGTTTCAGCATAAGCTACAGCGATGTTTCAACATCTAAAAAACTTAACAGAAAATAAATTTCTGAACAGAAAATAAATTTCAGAGCTGAAACATGAGGATTATGAACATCGTTTTCAACGCAGAAATTAAATATCAGCAATATGAAAAACTCAGAAAATATTAGACACAAATATTTTCAGTCTAACTTCGACCCTGGAAAAACCCACAAGGGGAAAACCAGTTAGAGAGGGATTTGTATTATTTATGAGCTTCTGAGAAATTCTTTTATAGCATTTGCATCTTCATAAATTTACACAAAGTTATCTGGACATTCCTGTAGCTTTGCTCCTCAATTTCTGAACCAGAAATTCGTACAACAGTACGACAATTAATGTTGTACGGACTGTCACGAAATTTGTGCCAAAACTCTGCTAAGATTCAATTTCTGTGCCACTCAATTTTATTCGGCAACCTTGGAATGCATGCCAGAAATTGTTGCTGCTGTCTCTTTTCTTCAGCTCGACCTCTCTCTTGCTCTCTCTTGTTTTCTCAACAAGAATTCTTCAGCTCCTCTCGTGTTCTCTCAATAAGACTACTGTTTCTTCCTCTTGCTCTTGGCATCTCACCAAAAAGCCTCTTGGCCTCTCACCAAGATTTCGCCAACTTCTTGAACCACCAAGAATGGGTGCGCCCATTTGCCTTAATCAACCTCATGAGGGAAGGTGAGGAGTTTTCTAATCTAACAGCTAGGATTAGATTAGA
>JASDQU010438718.1:55284-79547 GCA_032191745.1 Picea mariana
CTCACAAATTAATTTGACTAAGACCCATTTTCGGCAATTTCTCCCCTTAGGCGCCTAGGGAAGAGAAACACTTGCCTTGGTACATTATTAAAAATTTAACACATATTAATTCTACTTCTACCAACAAGTTTATGAAGTTGTTTCTTATCTATGTGAATGTTTTCAAACTTGGATAGGACCGAAGATGATTGGAGTAAGGCCAACTTGTAAGTCTCATATCCAACTATCCATCATAACTAGGTGAGTTTCCTCGTAACTAAAAGGTAGTTATAGATAAAACGTTGTAGGCTACTTTAGAGAAAGAATTATATTGTTATTTGAATTTCACTTTGTTAATGGTCCACCCTATCCATAGGATATATTTTATCGATAATAGTCTCCTCACCTAAAAGGTTATGCATGGGAGGTTTTGAAGTTGATTGATAATTTTGAATGCATTTAATATCACTTTTATTCCTCTCTCAAAGAATGTTGTTGTTGCGAATTTAACTAACACAACTTCAAGCTTTTCGTCTATGAATTGTATTTTCTCTATTTAACTCATTTTCAAGCCCTTTATACCAAACAATATTGCCATCTAGAGAGTTCTCAATGATGATGAATACATAACTGAATTCCTCACCAATGTAGGGACCTTTAATGAAATTTTCATTGATGATGAGGAACATGAAAGGGATATATGCAGACCTATAGAGATATATTAAATAGTTTCAAAAGTAACCCAATAACTAAAGGGGTTATACATTTGGAAAAATTGTTTGATTTGCAAACAAGGTTTCAATCAACAATTAACGTGAACACAAACATTTCTTCCATGAGTCGTCAATTAGTCAGCTTGGGTACCCAAGAAAACCCCAAATACATCAAATTGGGAAAATGTTGCTTAGAATATGAGAATTATTCCTATATCTAGTTATCCACAAAATACAAGGATGTCTTTGCATGGACATACAAGGATCTGAGGACAAACGACAAGAAAATCATATAAAACATCATTCATCTCAAAGAATACGTAAATCCTTTTTAGAAAAAACTACATACAATTAATATAACTTTATAACCACTGATACATAAGGATTTAAATAAATTTTTGGATACCAAGATTATTTGTACTTTTTTCTACTCATCCTAGGTGGAAAATCTGGTACCTGCCAACTCATAAGATCTTGATAGTTGGATATTACTATCCAACATTTTTCAAAGATTCCCACGCATATGTCTGCAAATGTAAAGCATGCCAGAAGTGTGTTGATAGGAAGAAGAAACTAGCAATTCCTTTATAATCAGTCACTTTTGAAGAACCTTTTGAGAAGTGGGGTCTGGAGGTCATTGGAGATATCAATCCAAACTCCTCTACACAACATAAATACATCTTGATTGCAATAAAATAATTTACGTGATGGACCAAGTTGGATGTACCACTAACTAAGGTAAATGAATAGGTATTGATTCAGTTACTAGAGAATCATCTAATTACCAGGTTTGGTATGCTAACTACTCTTGTTTTTTATAATGCCACATTTTTTGTAACACACCCAGGTCATTAAACCCAAAATTCTTTTCTATACACTCTGATTTGAACCATACTGACCACATGGGTACCTCTAATTTCTCCCTCTTGGGATATTTTTCATTTCTGATATCCATTAATTACATAAATAAGCACGAAATGTACACATTCATTCATCAATATTCATGCTAACTATAACTAGGTATTAACATTCCATGCACACCAATAACCAACAAGCATGCATAGAATAAACACATCATATCTCAGAGATAATAAATAATACACAACATAAATAAATACACAGTAATGAAAACCATGACATAGAGCACTTATCTTAAAAAAATTCAATCACCCACTAGCTACAAACCAAGGACGTTCCACCCAACCATAGACGCCATTGTTCCAAATCTCAACAGCAGGTCACCCTCAAGTCGGGGCTATGAATCCACAAGGATGGATTCCATGATGACACTTATCTTCCCCAAACCAGTTAGCACTTAAGATATCATGGTTTCTCACACACAATAATCCAAAGTACACCATCCCTCTTCTCCCCAACCTACACCACCCAAATACAATGGACCCTCTTCACTACTACGTAATCCCTTAGCTTGTCCACTTCTTTCCAAGGCTCTAGTGCATCTAGTCTAGAATCTCCATGTTGGGACTCTCAGTACTAACAACTTTGAATAAAATTCATCACATACTAATGCATCTTAGACATGCAAGCATCAATTCATGGTTGGAATACACCAGTCATTTCTACAACCAACAACCAATGGCTTCTTTTCCAATAGTTCATTTTCCTTCTTTTTCCCCCAACCCAAGATCAGAATGAATGGGAATAATGAATGAGCAAGGAGTGAATGGAGAGAGTGACCAGAATGAGGAATGTGTGTGTAACCTCCAAAATAGACCAAAGATGGGTTTATATATTTATTGGGAAATCAAGAATCACATGGTATTCCCCAAGAATCTCATGTAACCCCTTCTCTTGATTAAATATATTATGTGTAAAAAAATACTTAGCCCCTTAAGCCCCCTCTCTCATGGAATCATATACCCCTATAACTCTTTTCCTTGTTCATCTAGTAGACAATGATGTATTTTATTATCAATAATGATCAAGTGTTACATTTCCTAGGCACTCCAACCACTTTTAATTGTTTGTGCACTCTAGCCTTTCATAAAATAACAAAATACATTATTTAATTTGGGGAATCAAAACTAGGGTATTACATTCCCCTCCCCCTTATTTTTGCATTATTCTTGGTGTATAAAAAAAATAGAAATACCAATTTCAAAATTATTCAAAAGGTTGCAGGTACTATGCCCGTATGGTATTTTCAAGATCCCAAGTAGCATCTTCAAGACCATAGCAAGTCCACTGAAATTTTACCAGTTCTATGACTTAATTCCATAGCACTTTGAATTTTTTTCCAATATGTGCATTGGCTGGACCTGGAAGTCTCCCTCTGGTTCTACCTGAATCAAATGTCAATCAATAACATGGTTAGGATCATGTACATAATTTTTCAGCAAAGAGACATGAAACACAATATGCACATTCATGGAAGCACGAAATTCAAGCATGTATGCAACTAGCCCTAGTATGTCCAATATTTAAAATGGACCACAAAATATGGTTGCTAGATTTGCACAGCTGCCCAACTTCAAATATGGTTGTTTCCTTCAAATTCTTCTTAATTCTAACCATTTGGTCTTCCATGTCCTTGAGAAATTTTGTCCCAAGTACCACTCTGTCAATTGGGTTTTCCAAACTCACTAGAGTATTTCATTTCCTATCATACAAAGCTTGAAATGGGATCATCTTCAAGGAAGCTTGATACCCATTATTATAGGAAAAATCAACCAAATGTAAGTAATATTCCCACTTAGATGGCTTATCCATCAAATACATTATTAACATGTCTTCGATTACTTATTTGAATCTCTCTATCTACACATCTGGTTGTGGATGGTATGTTGTGATAAATATCATATTTGTGCCAAATCCCTTGAATAATCCCCTCCAAAAATTTGAAGCAAACTTTGTATCTCTGTCTGAGACGATTTCCTTAGGTATTCCATGCAACCTAGTAATCTCCTTCATGTAAATTTCTCCAATATTAGTTGGTCTATGAGTCATTTTTACAAAAACAAATGAGCAACCTTTGTCAATTTATCAACCACCACCATTATCGAATCATGTTTCCTTGTTTTTCTGGGCAACTTAGTTATAAAATCAATGGTTAGCACTTCCCATTTCTTCTTGGGAACTGGTAATGGCTATAGCAAACTCATTGGGTGACTATGCTCAAATTTTACTCTTTGACATTCCATGCATCTGGTAATAAAATCAACAACATCCTTCTTCATCACGTGCCAAAAGAATTGGCTTCTTACTGCTGCAATTATTTTTTGGTAAATGGTATGTTCGTCATACGCAACATTATCCATTTCCTTTAATACCAAATTCCTAATTTCTATGGAACTAGGAACATAAATCCTATTTATGTGCATAAGAAATCCATCATATTTAATCTCATACCCTTTGAACTTTTGTTGTATATTCTCTTGATGTAAACTCTCTTTTACCTATAGATAATGTTGGTCTGTAACAACCACATTTAAAATTCTTCTTTTTAAATTTGACTGGTGCATACTAATGGTTGTAGCATGCATGAGATGCACTCTCCTGTTGAGTGCATCAACAACTTTTTTTTATTTCCTCTTGACATGCTTGAGTTCAAAGTCATGTTCACTTAAGAACTCCAGCCATCTTGTCTTCCTAGAATTCAAAGTTGGTTGTTCAAAAAGATATTTCAGACCATTGTGGTATGTTCTTAATTCAAATTTCTTCTCCCTTAAATAATGCATCCACATATTCAATGCATGAACAATGGAAGCAAGCTCCAAATCATGTGTTGCATAGTTCCTCTCGTGTTATTTAAGATTTATGGACTCATAAATAATGACATATCCATGTTGAGTGAGGAATCCACCAAGTCCTTCTTTGCATGCATCTGTACAAACCACAAAATTCTCATTTGGGTCAACAATCTTTAAAATAGGTGAACAAGTAAGTAATTCCTTCAGAAAATTAAAGTTTTCTTCACACTATGTTGTCCATTCAAATTTAATTCCCTTCTTTTGTAAAGAAGTGATGGGATGAACAATATTAGAGAACCATTCTATAAACCTCCTATAGTATTTGTCCAATCCCATAAAATATTTGATTTTTGAAACATTCCTGGGTGTTGGCCATCCTCTAATGGCTTCGATCTTCTCTAGATCCACGATTATGCCTTGTTCTCAAATAATATGTCCCAAGTAATGGATTTTCTCTTGGTAAAAATATCACTTACTAAGCTTGTCATACAACTGATGTTCCCTTAGTACTTGCAACACCAACCTCAAGTGATGTTCATGTTCTTCCTTGGACTTAGAATAAATAAGTATGTTATCCAAGAACAAAATGATAAACTTATCCAGATAATTTCTGAATATGGCATTCATTAAGCACATGAATATAGTTGGTTCATTGTTCAGTACAAAAGGAACCACTACAAATTCATAATGTCCATACATGGTTTTGAAGGTTGTCTTACTGATGTCTTCTTCATCGATTATTACTTGGTGGTATCTGGATCTTAAGTCTATCTTTGAAAATATATTTTCTCCTCTTACTTGATCAAAGAGGTAATCAATTCTTGGTAGAGGGTATTTTTTATTCACCATGGCTTTATTCATCTATCTAAAGTAAATATACAACCTCATTGTTCCATCCTTCTTCTTAACAAAGAGTATTGGTGCTCTCCAAGGTGAAACGCTTGGGCATATGTACCCTTTCTTCATCAATTCCTCCAGTTGCATTTGTAATTATTTTAATTCTAGTGTACTCATTCTGTAAGGTGTCTTTGATACTGAGGAAGCTCCTGGTACTAAATTAATAGAGAATTCTATGTCCCTCTTTGGTGGTCATCTTGGTATTTCTTGGAGTATATCCTCAAATTATTGCAATTCTGAAAAGTATTCATGGCTTGGCCCTTTTGTCTTTTCTAGTTCCTCCACATGATTTGCATAAAATTGACATCCCTTCCTAAAACATCTCTTCAGCTATAAGGATAAAATATCCCTTATAGAAATGGATCTTGGAATTCCTTTTACAATGCTCTATTTTCCTTCTTCATTAATACATGTAAATGTCTTGTCATGACAATCTAGGACAACATGATGCTTGTCCATCTAGTCCATTCCAATTAGGATATCATAAGATCCTAATGGGATGAAATTCATATCCACAATTGTCCTTACTCCATTAAAATTTATTAGGCAACTTATAACAACCTCATTAATCTTTCTTTTGGTTCCAGTGGCTAGTTGAACCAAACTTGATTTCTCAAGCTGACTTTTCTCCAAATGTAATATATCCACTATTTTAGGATCAATGTAACAATGTCTTGCTCCTGAATCAATTAATATATAAACATTTTGATTAATGATCTTACCTTCCACCTCAATCATATTGGATTGGTACTCTTCTTGTCAATATTCTAGGGATGCATATATCCTACCCATGTCTTCTACTATTGTAGCCTCTTGGATGTTGTGCATGGTATTAGTTTTGTCTTTTCTGTGAGGAAAACACTTGTACAATTGATCTTCTTTACATCCCCAACATTGGATTTGTGTTCTTCCTCTTTTTCTCAAGGACTCCTCCTTTGAATCACCCTTAGCAGGTTGATCTTGATGATTTTTATTTGGGTTGTTTCTGTTAAAAGGAAGTTTGAATCCCTTCCTCCTATGATAAGACCTTTCTTTCTTCTTATCCTTCCAATATTTTTTCAAATATTATCTTCCCTTGCCTTTTCATATAGGTACTTAGTATTCCTAATGTTTTTGTCAAAGTTATAGGTTCATCATATTGAATCTTGTCTTTATAAAAGGATGGAAGACTACTCAAAAACCTATATATCTTCACCTTGTCATCCTTGATAAACCCCACATACTTTAACAATCCAAATAATTTATTTTCATACTCTATCATGGTCATGCTTCCCAATTGGATTTCAAAGGACTCATGCATTTTCTTGTCATAGAAGTGCTTTGAAAGGAACTCCTTCTGAAAATATCTCTTGAATTTTTTTGAAGTGATCCTGCTCTCATTTATGTGTTCCACTTGTTTCAGTTGATCCCACCACATAACATATTTTCCATGCAAATAGTATGTGGCATTTTTTTCTTCAATATTAGGTGAATGGTTGTGCAATTGAAATCACTTCCTGATTCCCAACAACCAGGCTTCAACATCATCTTATTTTTATATTTCACCATCAAATTATGTTAGCTTAAGATTTCTCAACTCTCCTTGTAAGTTGTCCAATTCATGTCTCCTTCTTTGGTGCCTAATAGGAGATAACTCCGAACTTCTTATGGAGTCTTCAGATTCATAACATTTTCTTGTTGAGTGAGGATTTGAGTGTTTCCTATGAGTTCTACTTACACTTCTTGAATAACTAGCTCCTTTGTAGTTATCTCTTCTTTCATTATTTTTTCCTCCTTCCTCATGTCTTGAGCCTGATCCATTATTTTGTTCCTATGTAATTGATTTAGGATTTACATCACTTGAGAATTTATTTGGCTATTTTTCTTTCATCAACCTCTCATTGTCTTATTTATAACTTTTCACTTCTATTTTCATGCTTCTCACAGTCTCTATTAATGTTTCTTGTTCCCCTCTTTTCGTGTGCCCATTTGATTTTCTTTCTACCTTACCAACACTGATATTTTGACGATTTTCTTCTTTATCATGACTAAAGGTTCCTTCTCCTTCCTTCATTTCCCAAATATGCATTCTTATCTTGTTTATATCCCTTAGTTCTGCAAAAAGGTGTGCATGTGACATAATATATATTAGCCAAAATGAAAGCATAAGCATGTATAAGCATTTCTGGAAAGGAATGTAAAAGAATATATATATATATATATATATATATATATATATATATATATTCCTTAAGGCCACTAGTCATCTTATTATAAATTGGTTGTGAATTATGTTGCTCAAAACATTTTTTTGGGTGCATAAATGGATTCCTCTCTTTGAGATATTTCCAGGGACTACTTTCCTTAATTTTGAGCTCAGGGAAAAACGTTATGGCCTTATAAAATTTCTTAGGTGCTCATTCATTAATTTCCAATTTATTGTCAGATGGATCTCAGTCACTTGTGTCATCCTATGTGACACCGATGCAGACACTAACGTGGAACTTTCCACATGGTCCATCAGTCCCCAATCAATGGTTCGGATTACTTTTAAGCCTTTGATTATCGTTGGAGTCTTCTTTGTTGGATTGCATCCACTCCTGGATTCACTACCCAGTCCGAAAGACCTGTTCCAATGACATTCTCTGGCAGATATAATAGTCCTCAAATGGTCAGGATTCTCTCAGAGTTCACAAGTGCTTAGTAGTTAAGGTCCATCTCTTTAACTCTTCTTAATCGGTCATGTGGGACCCACAAAATATCAATGAATATTGTTAACTCATTCCCACTCATCGATCAACGACTTAGATCGTTCCTTGAAGTTCTTCCCACCAGAGCCCAATCACTTGGATCCAATGGTCAAGGTTACTACCTGATTAAATCAATGACTCT
Source organism: Picea mariana (assembly GCA_032191745.1). Lineage (NCBI taxonomy): Eukaryota > Viridiplantae > Streptophyta > Pinopsida > Pinales > Pinaceae > Picea > Picea mariana. The sequence continues at coordinate 63,455 of JASDQU010438718.1, forward strand.
GGTTCTCTCTCAGAGTTCCTCCCATTGGAGTGAATCCCTCTCCAGGACTATAACTCACTCATAATAACACCCCTCCAATGAACGGCTGAGATTCTCTTAGATGGTAGATCTGAGGGATAATATTTAAAGAAAAGGCCTAAGGGAATCCATTCACAACTTGGTGCACTCTTGTCCCATCGACCAACTAAATTTCAACACATATCATCCTTTGATTACATTTATTTCCATGTTGTAATTATTGTCACCTTGACTTCCAAGTTATCACACCACGTCACTATGACATCATTATTCTCTCTCCTCCTACTTGAACCACATTAGATCTATAGTTGAGATCATTGGAATATTTATCGATAGATCAATTGTCCTCCTTCTCTCTCGGAGTCCCTCCCTTCAGAGTGCCTCCACTTCATTCATCCAAGGTTACTCTGACGTCTCACCATAATGGATCCAATGGTCCATATCTCTCTGAATCCACTCTCTGATGGATCAACGGCTATCAGAATCCATTGTTTTTGGTGTCCATGCACCCTTACACTCATATATCTTGATGGTAGTGTCCTCCGATCAATGATGGAAGTATGCCCACCCTCAGATCCAATGGTCGCCAATTAAGGGTGACCATCCAAAGGAATAATCCCAATAGGGGCCCACTTGACCACGCACAAATATATACTAACACATGGCAATGAGGGTGTATCATAGGATGACAGCTAGCAAAGTACAAAGGATGATGGGGAATTGACTGGACATACGAACTGGGAATTTGACGTGGAGATCAAAATTACACAAGGTGAAACTCTAGAGGGTTTTGTGACTCTTCATGCTTCTCTCACATGTGAAAAAGGTTTGGATTTTATTTATAAATTGTTTATCATCCTTTCTGTGCATGCATGTGGGATAAATATTTACGTAGTTCATGATCAACGGTGGATAACCCACTTGGAATCTTGATCGATGGTTGTTGTACATAGGTTTTTTTATAGACATATTATCAATTTAGAGGCTCATATCATGAAGGGAAGGGCTAGCTAGGATTCTAGGGTCGTGATGGATCACTCGAGCATTATTTCCAAGGTAATCCGAATACTATTACACCTCGACATTGTTCGATAGCCATTAATTAATTCAATAAATACCACAATAATTTATATAGAAGGCCCCTTCAAGGCTCGGTGTTGTAAACCTAAGGATTTGATACTAATCTATAACACACCTAGGTAAACAAACCCAAAATGTTTTTCTATATACTCTGATCTAAACCGTACCCACCACTTGGGTACCTCTAATTTTCCCCTCTTGGGATATTTTTCATTTCCAATATCCATTAATTACATAAAGAAGCATAAAATGTACACACGCATTCATCAAGATTCATGCTAACTATAACTAGATATTAACATTCCATGCACACCAATAACCAACAAGCATGCATAGCATAAACACATCATATCTCAGAGATAATAAATAATATGCAAAGGAAATAAATACATAGCAAATAAAACCATGACAAAGAGCGCTTATCTTAAACAATTTCAATCACCAACTGGCTGCAGACCAAGGATGTTCCACCCAACCATATAAGTCATTATTCCAAATCTCAACAATAGGTCACCCTGGAGCCGAGGCTATGAATCCACAAGGATGGGTTCCAGGATGACACTCAACTTCCCCAAACTAGTTAGCACTTAATCTCATGTTTTCTCACACACATTAATCCACATTACACCAACCCTCTTCTCCCCATCCCGCAACACCCAAAGATAATGGATCCCCTTCACTACCATGTAGTCCTTTAGTATTTCCACTTCTTTTCAGGGCTCTAGTGCATCTGGTCCATAATCTCCATGTTGGAACTCTTAGGGCTCACAACTGTGAAAAACATTTAGCACATACCAATGCATCTCAAACATGCAAGCATCAATTCATGGATGGAATACACCAGTCATTTCTACATCTAGCAACCAATGGCTTCTTTTACAATAGTTCATTTTCTCTATTTCTCCCCCAAGCCAAGATCAGAATGAATGGGAATAATGAATGAGAAAAGAATGAATGGAGAGAGTGAGAAGAATAAAGAATGTGTGTGTAACCCCCCAAACAACCCAAATATGGGTTTATATATTTATTGAGAAATCAATAATCACATGGTATTACCCAAGAAGCTCATGTAACCACTTCTCTAAATTAAATATATTATGGGTAAAAAAAGACTTAACCCCTTAAGGCCCCTTTCTCGTGGAATCATAGCCCCATATAACTATTTTCCTTTTATGTCTAGCAGCCAATGATGTATTTTATTATTAATAATGATCAAGTGTTACATTTCCTAGGCACTCCAACCTGTTTTAATTGTTTAGGCACTCTGGCCTTTCCTAAAATAACAAAATACATTATTTAATTTGGGGACTCCAAACCGACATATTGCAATTTTTGTATTTAGATTTAATTAAGTTTTCTTTAGACAAAGCGATCATTTTATAATATTTAGATAAATATTACCCTGGGTAAATGGTGTAGTTGAATCAATTAACAAAAAATTGATCTACATCCTAAAATGAATTATAGTTCACCACTAGAGAAATTTGCACAATTCCCTACCAAGCGCTCTATGGGATTATAGAGTGACCCCAAAATCATCTTTAGGAACATCTCCTTATTTACTTTTCTATGGAAAAGAATCCATCCTTCCCCCAAACATATTCTTTCCATCTCTCCAATTATCTCAAGCTTCAGATGGGAAGAATTTCCCAATCATTCAGAGAAGGGATGATACCCTTCTCAACTTAGAAGAGGAAAGGGAGAAGGAAAAGAAAAAATTAATTGTGAATCAATAGATAGTAAGGATATGATTTGAAAAAAAATATGCAAGAGAAAAGGACTTCCAAGTGGGAGACCTCATTTTAAAGTGGGACAAGCCACATGAAAATAAGGGTAAGCATACTAAATTATAACAATTATGTCTTTGTCCTTACTTAGTGGTTGAAAATTTTGACCTAGGCACATATATACTGCAAAACCTAAAAGCATAAGTAGAGCTCCTTCCTATCAATGGCCAAATTTTAAGAGATACTTCAGCTAGCTTCCTTTTAGGTGATTAGCTTGTACATAGGTAGATTTATTTTATTTGAGTTTACGTTTTTTGTTTAAATTTTTCTTTATTTCTCTGTTTGATTTAAATTTCTCAATGTTTCCTTTTCTTTAACCATTTCTTTATTTACCTAATTTATTTTAGAGAATTCTCCTTTTCAATCCACTCCCAGAAATTGACTGATGATATATTTCATATTCTCTCACTTCTTTAGGATCCTTGAGCACTGCTGGTCAAAAATATGGAAATTCACTATGAGCCCAATAGATAAGACACTAGCTCATGATATCTCCTATCATTACCTTATTCTAGTATCTAAGTTGTCAAATTAGTGGTGGAATGTTTCTTGAACAATGGATGGCTACGAGTATCTCAATTATAGTTAGAGATATCTTACTAGTAATTTCCAAGGCTCCACCCACACACTTAACAATGATTGATGTTTTACTCAGAGGATGATGGATTTCTCCAAGATTTTTCATACAAGAAAGATGATTATCATTAAAACATGCATATCTGAAATAGTTCTCAAATAACAAGTATCATCCCACATGCCTTTAAAGGGTGACTGAGATCCCCCACCCTCCTCTCTCTCAAAATTAAATCAAAAGGAAAAGGCTTGGGAAAGGTGTTTCATATCATGTGGGACATGCAAGTATCTTCATTAGGGATATCGATTCTCGCTAGTAGTAGAGAAAGGAATGTAATATCGATGTGACTCCATCGCAAATATGGACACTTGTTAGTAACTGAGAAACACCAAAAGAACATGAATAAAAAAACATGAATCTTCAATATATCTTTCCTGTAATAACCTTGTGGCACTATAGTGTCATATAAGGAAGAGCTAAGCTAGGAAATAAATCCATACTTTGGCCTTGCAGCTATGACTAGTAATTTTCTTAGGCTAGATGTGAATACTCATTCAGCTAATCTAAAGTGCAACGTACAATGGGAACCCATTGATTTGAAACAAAGATACTCTATCAAAGGTAAAATCTTATCTTAATATAACTTGTGACTATCTAAAATATTAGTTGCAAATATTCATGGTTTCGTACAATATGTTGCCAATTTTTGAGCAAGAAAAAACTTTCCCATACTTTTTTATCACCCTATGTCATTTGAAGAAGGAAAAAAGGATTTGGGTCCATCCTTCTTTTTTAGGATTTTGAATCTCAATAGACTTCTCCTTGATATGAGAAAATGACTTAGAAGATTTCTCAATTTGAATAAGTCTCTAACACTCTTCAAAGAGCTTATCAAGCCTTAAAATTTGTTTTTGATTCTTTGCTCTAACCCTTTTTGAGAAAATTCATCTTGTCACAACCTTAAAAACTTGTGAAATTATCCTTTACTGCAAGTCTAGAAAACTTTTCTTGGTGCGATATGGTGCATGAAAACCTATTTTTGTGTGATACATCACATCACATGAAAACTCATTTCCCTATGATATGGTAAGACTTAGAGAATTTTGGAAAATTTGACGTTTTGCATCTTTGGAAGTCTTCAATCTTTGTGACATATCGTGGCCTTCAATTTTTTTTGTCGGTGTGATACATTGGAACTTTGAAAATTTTCTGAAGTCACACTACATCATAGGGAGAATATTTTTCATCGTGACATATCACATCTATTGAAGTTTTCTATACATGTGACATAGTGCATCTCAAAATAATTTATCTTGTGATACACTACAAAGCATCAAACTTTGAAATTGAACATCATCTTCATGTATCACACTAGAGATAAACTTCCAATGACACCATAAGATCCCTTTTTCACATGAAGAGAAACTTTACCAAGGAATGATAATTGCAAACTCATTAAAATTTCTAAAAAATGTGTCCATAATCATGTGTTGCACCAGAACAATAGCTTCAAATCCATATTTTTAATAGCTTTCCATATAGGAATAAATTAAACTTGTGAAGAAACTATTGATATTTCACCTCATTCCCCTATAGTTGATATTCTTGTGTGAATTAAGGGAGAAAGGGATTTCCCTTTTTCAGTGTGGTCACCATCAAGTGAAGTTGAGGCCAAGTCTCATAAATTTAAAATATGATTTTATTTTCCCTTTATTAGTTGCCCGACCCAACTCACACACTATTACCTTGTCATTTCTTTTTAATCCACTATCTCTACAAAGGAATCAATTGAAATGGATATCACACTAATAATTATTTCTCCTGAAACACCTAACATTTGAGATAAGAACCTACCAACCCCATATTTTCTATTAGAATCTCTCTCCATATAGGTAAGTTTATCTTCATTTTTATATCTAACATCACTAATGTATATTGTTGTTGAAATACATGAGTTATATGATTTATGTATGGATTCCAAAATAAATAGGAAGAAAAAGGAGCAATTAATTGAGCTAATTCCTCGTCGTGAAGAAGTTGTTGAACTAGAAATAGATTTTACCATCCTAGGGATTATTTATTTAGATACAAAATGATGTGGTATGGATATAGAGACATACTTCAAATGAGGAGACCAATATTAGATGTTTAAATAAGAAATATTTCCAGAGATACTAGTTCTTCTTAGTGACAAGAGCCCCAATGCTAGTGTCTACCGATCCATTAAGCAATTTAAACTTTATAGAGTAGTTGTCTAACCCATTATCCTTCCTTCTGTAGAGGTCATCGCTTGGATTATCAATCAAGTAGAAATTGATAACAAATTGATCTAGGACACCAATGGTAAGGAAATTACCTCATTCTAGACATCATCTTTGGACACATGCTACAAGTTTCCATCTACTCAAGTGGACCTAGATGATGAATGGATGTTGCAATTTCCTCTAAATTGAAGGGATCTTATGAAGATTTGGTGGGTAACTCCAAAATCCTTCAGGGAAAAGAGAAAAAGAAAATATCCTACCAATTTATTGTATATCCCTTCCAAGATCATTGTGGCTCTCCTTAGTGGACTATATGCTGAGCAAGACACCACTTAATTAAAGGAATCATGGGTTCCCATGATTTATATAGTCACTCAAATTTGTTCTATCTTCAATTGGGGTGTTATCCTATCATATTCTTTGGGACAAACCATATCCAAGTCCAATTACACAGCCCCAAGAATGCACCCATCCTTCTATATGTCTTTGTACCTGCTTGAAATTACTTGCATAATCAACAATGTACCCAGAATGGGATGGAAATGGAAACCAAGTGAGACTCCCATTCACATATAGTGTAAAAAATTGTGGGAACACTGATACAAGGTACATTATACTCATATATGTAGGAAATTCATAACTCCATTGTACCAATTTATTTTTTGTGTGCTATAAATATGCATGTCTAAGGAGGATATGCATTCCATCAACAAGGTGGGTGACTAGTATGTCATTGAGAAAATAACTTATATCATAGTTTTTATAGTTAATAAATATCCTTATTTACTTCCTAAATTCATCTTAGATAAGTTGGAACTACAAGAGGTAGATTATCATACCTTCATACATGGATTTGGAGTAGCTATGGATCATTACAATAAATCCCCATGGCCTCCATTGTCTTTCTATGTGGGATATTATATATTCAAAGGAATTAAAGAAGTAGTAGCTAAGGAATAAACTTTGGCCACATTTCATTTTGGAGAAGAAATATTTAGATGACATGAACCTCTAGATGTTGTCAACCATCACTGTAGAGATTGTAAATACAGATGGCCATACCAAAATGAAATATGGAAAGAGGAAGAGTTGTATAGAAGGGTTTTGTTTTTAGACGAGGTAATTTTTATAATGGGCAGTGGATCCATATCTAAGAAGGAATGAATGGAAATGGAGTGTGATGAGAAGGAGAGATTGGATACAAAAGTAACAACTAGAGTACCATCTAAGAAATAGAGACTGGATAAGGAAGATAAATCATTGATGCTCCAGTAATAAGAGGAGAGGAAAATAAAAGAATAAGAGGAAAGGAAAGAAAATAAGAATAAGGGAGAATGAGGAAATAAGAAGAAGACAATAAAAGAGAAGAAGAGGTGAGAGGATCAGATCCCATGGAAACTCTCCCTTTAGAAACCTTGTATGGAACACTCATGATAGAAATGACTGGAGGACACTTTCCATTAGGTGAACTTGAAATGGGTGCATTTACTCCTTCCAAGTCAGATAGGGTAGCAATCCTTGCTCATTTTTGTTTTACAAAACAAGGGGGAATATAGTGAAGCAGTCACAAAAAAATATGAAGATATTGAGAGTACCAAGACTCACATTCATGAATGATACCCCCTTTATGGATGAAAGTAGAAGATACCCCTTCACCATAGCACCAACAAGGGTTACATTCTCACAAGCCTCAAAATTAAATGTGAGAAATATGGCTTTTGAGAATCAAGACATTGGAATGAGAGGTAACTCACTATAAAGGTGACATGACTAGACTATCATAATGTAAATATTGTTCCTTTAAGTTACAAAATGATATTGAAACAACCCGTTGATGGGTCCTAAATCCATTTAACACAACAACAGGAACCAAACCCACCACAGAGGCCCAATTAGACTCTGCAGAGTTTGATGGTGGAATGGTTCTCTAGATCTTTCGATCTAACCAATTTATTGATGGGATTTACATAGTGATTGACATGATATTTTCTTATGAAAGTTCCTCCTTCAGTTTAAATGTTCTCTTTTTTTCTTTTCTTTTATTAGATGGGTCTGATAAAAGGATGTGTGCTGGTATAAACCAACTGGTAAAGGAGGTTCTTAACTACTAAAGAAGGATGAGCTCAGGATAACCCTTGTGCTCAAGCATGCAAGGAAAGATATTCACACCCATGACAAGCTTAGTACTAATACATTAACTTGTTGTTATTTCAATTATTTACTGAGATACAATTATCGTAAGAAAAACACACATGCAATAAGATGATGGAAAGAAAAATAGTTTCCTTATCTCTAGCATTAATCACACATTAAGACAACAATTTTATTTCATCATTAGAGACAAGAACTACAAAAAATATTGAAGCAGCTAACGTATCAATAGATTCATAAACTCTTACTTGTTACAACATCCATTAATGAAATAAAGTTGGAAGTAATTCCTCCACAATCCAATCACACAATGCCTTTGATGAAAAATAGAAATTTGTCTCCGGTCCTAAACATGACTTCTCAATTAAGGTAGTTCATAAATAGTTCTTTACAATTCCAAAAGTGAGGGTCTTTCCCAAAACCATCGACATTTTCTAAAAGGTCAATCCTCTTATTTATAATGAATCATTAACTAAAAATATCTATTACAAGTGCAAGCTAAGTAAAACAAAATATTGCCACATGGTGCTTTCATCTCTCTGTTCTCTAAGAATCATCAAATAGTTTTACTAAAGTGGATGACTCTTCTCATATTTCGAACACTTGATGAAGATTTCCTCGCATGTGTTGGCATATGGGAACCTGTGCTGGTCCATCGGGGCTAAAATAATTTATTTCACTTCTACTGCCCATACTATGTACTTGATTATTTTAACACTCAACCACCACAAAACTGTTCGAGACTTAATAAGATGCTCCATGAACTACTGTACTTGACATGGCGCCATGCTTGCCACCTTTGCTATCTCTGTTGTCCATGCCGATTCTTGTTATGCATGTTGCTTGACTATATCATGCAGGTCAAAAAAGTCCACGGGTGAGCCAAATTCTGGGAGGTCGATGTTTTTCATCTCCCGATTAATCTTTTCCCAGATCTCTTCACACTCGGCCCACTTCTCTTGAATCTCCCGCTGAGGTTCTTGGGCCATTTTTACCCAGTATTCAACTGCTTTCCTGCTCCAATATATGTTGTTGTCCCTCATCACCTGAATGTCATGCTCTTCGGTGTCTCGACCCTTTTGAACCGTGTTGATGTAATCGATCCTTTCTATTGCTTGGTGAGCTTTATCATACCACCTTTCCACATCATTGTAGGTCACTAGTGCCATAAGGGTGTCTTCTTGGAAATTGGCTATACCTGTAGTGAAAAGATGTCGTTCATTCGTGAATTTGGCATAGGCATCTTGGAACTCACTTCTCAAAACAATCGTGGCTTGTGTGGAGTCCTAATAGTATTTTTCCAAATGGCGCAGATGATCCAACTCTTTAAGTGCAACGGCCAACTCCTTTTCATCTCTTCTTTCTCTATCCAATGTCGCATTTGTGATATCCATCCCTGCACTGATAAGCTCAGATGTCTTGACATGCTCTATGCTGAGCATTTTATCCTTCGTAGTGATGAGAATCATGTTGTATAATGTGAGCCTCCTCTTCTTAGTGGTCCTCTTCATGATGGATTCTCTCTTCCTATCATAGGCGATTTCTTGTATGTCAGTGACCTCATCAAAAGGTTTAGGGATTTAATGTTCTCCCCAGGTTAGAGTATTTCCTAGGCACCTATCTGTGTGTATCTGTTCTAGGATGGGTTACTGAACTTCTTCCATATGTCCTAATGGCTCTACCTCTGTTTTTTGCTCATCGACTGGTAAGGTATTGGCCAAAACTGAAGAACCATGAGTAGGTTCGGTACTTACTTGGTAATCGGTTGTCGATGTGTCGATTTCTTGCTGTGGAATTTCCTCTTTTTGGACACCCAATCCTATCTCATCCCTCAAGCTTCCTATTGGGGTTTCCGGCAAGTCAAGTAGCTCAATTTCTAAGACACTTTCGACCTCATGGTCACTTTTTAGAAGGTTTTGAATTGAAGCATCGGAACCTGGGGTAGATTCTTTCTCAAGCTCCTTTTATTCTATAATATGCACTGTAGTCACCAGGGACACCTTCGAACTCTCCTCATCATCATAGATGGTTATTAAGTCAAAAAAGGGGTTTGGTACACTTTTCCTACCTAGTTTCCTTGTTGTCTCAGGCTAGGTTGAAATTCCCCTTGGTGATCTGATCCCTGGTGCTGGAACTTCAAAGTTTTCTAGCCTGGTGATTTCTTCAATTTGTATTGTCTCTAAGCCGCTTGGCTCTCCTCTTCTTTCGATTGGGTAATTAGAGGTCAGGGTGATTCTATAGCTAAACAATTATCCTATGTGCCCATTCTAGTAAGAGAATCCCTCTTCTTTGTTCCTTTGCAGTCTCTGTTGCTATAATTTCTTCCCTAACTCTAAGGGCCTCTTGGGATGACTTCTCTATTGTATCCACCTGTTCATCCATGCCCATGGCCTTGAAACTTGTCATGTTTGGTTTGTCCATTCTCTGTACTACCTCCTCCCAGTCTTGAGTGCATTCTGTGAAAATTTCATCTTCAAATTTTTCATGCGCGTATGGCCAACAGGAGGATACATGTGGAGCATGTTGGAGAAGTAGGCCTTTAGGGTCGTGCTTGAGAATCATCCTATCAGAAACTTGAATACAATTTGGCTCAACCCTTATTTTTTGGCTTGATAACTTTCCTTTACCAAATAAAACCCCACATGGAAACCATAGGGTATGAAAGCTCATTTCTTGTCCTTGACTAGCGTGGCATTATGGCCCTACAAGATAGTTTGATAGCAGATTTCTTCCACAATGAGCTGGTTTGGGATGTGAGCAGGGAGTAGATGCGGTGCTTTGGTGGCCCCGAAACCCTTGATATAGGTTGTGCGTTCATCTAAATACCAGTGTCCCACCTTCTCTACCATTTTCTTGGCTATTGCAGATAGTCTTGGGAATTCCTTTGTAAATATAATAAAATAAATACGGGCGATGAATTCATCGCGAATGAGTGCATAGGATTTTTTGTACATGTTCTCCCATAGTATGATGAAGTAAACATGAACCAGGAGCTCTGCAACATGCCAACTTAAATTCATGTTGGCGAAGACATTTCTCGCACATATCACATCGAGAAGGTACGAGGCCATGTGGAAAGTGGGTGCTTCCCTTTCTTTCGGCATCTAAGCCTGTTGTACATAGATGCTAAATTTCTTGGAAATTATTGCTCACCAGTTGAATATGCTTCTGGAGATCGCCACTGTGTATGCTAGGGGAATCCATGCTTCTGAAAACTTGGAGCAGTCCTTCTCTCCATACAGTCAAAAAATGAGAGCCATCAAGTAGATGTATGGCTCCCTCAAGTTGATTGCCCCATACCAGTCGTTGCTCTGGTTTGTAAACTTCTTGTATTCCTTCCACCATGAGTCCATCAATCGGCTCATGTCATAGAATTCATAGAAATTCACCACAAATTCTGTGTTTAGTTGCTCCTCTGGGTCTCTGAGTTTGTAGTACTTCTGGACTTCTTTCGGGAGGAAAACGCCGACACACACGCCATTCTCATCGTTGATTAATAATTTTTGTGTGTATTTATGGTCGATTAGCCACTTCAAAACCTCCATGCATGGGAAAACCAGGGTTTTGTAGGCTACCATGTGAAATTATGACCATTGGATATTTGGGAACACCTGGTCATCGAGCACCCTTAGATCTGGGTCATTGTGTGGGATCCACTCCGAGTACTCCTCTCGACTGATTCTGTTGAATAGGTCCCCCCACTCTGGGAGCATTACCTTGGACCCAGTGTTTGCTTCGGTATCACCGAAGACCAGAGGTTGAACAAATTATTTCTTAGTTGAGGTTTTAATGACAGGCTCTTCCCTGGGAGTGTACTCCAACTACCTCATGGTCCTAGAAGAAGAACCTTCACCTATTTCTACTTCCTTCAGTTTAGGTGCTCTCGACAAGCATCTGGTCATATGATTTCTTGGAGGCATTTTCCCTGCAGCTAGAACATAGTTAGATATTGTGAGAGAAATCAAATGCATATAATAAATTACGACCACCGAATTGAAAAACTTTAACACATGCCTTAGTTGATTTTTTAACCTGGTTTTGATAATCTGAGAATTGACACAGTCTCGAGATGCTTTCTTTGCTTCTTCAAATGCTCTGGAATTAAAACTTCTACATAGAATGAAAATGTTCAAATCCATTCTAATGATTTAAATAGGGACAAACTTACCTTGTCACATCAACCATTCAATTCAGGTTATGATTTTAGTTCTATAAAATCTTCCGCCAGACCTTCAAATATGTTTAAAATTAAATTCAATTGTAGTTTGGCGGCGCAGGTTGTAACGTGGCCTATCGGTGATTTCAAATTGTTGATGTCCAATCGAAACACGAGGTAGCAACAAATGTGATATGAAGCATTAACTGGTCTATTAAATGTCAGAATCTGATCGTATCTTGTGCCAAAAACATCCCATCGTTTTGCTAGTCGAGCTAGTGAGTCGAGGGTCGGGGTTCCGCTTTGAACATTTTTCATCGATATCTCTTTGCAAAAGCTATGACACCAAATGATCTTGTCGACATCTTCATTTACCTGTGTTATTTAGAATTAGGAATTTTCTTAAGCTAAACGTTCTAAAACCCGATCCTATCTCACCGACGCCAAAAAGTATCAAGGATCATTGATCAGTGATAAACCTACCCAAGTGCTCCCGGATTAACTCTCTCAAAAATTTCCCGATGTAGAAAGTGTATCGGGGATCGACGATATGTTTAATGTAGAAAAAATCAATTTTTTTAATCTTTTTAGATTTTCCCCAACCCCGAGAAAGTGCACCGGTCATCAACTATCGATGGTTTCTTTATGGTTTTTGTCAATGTCTATCCCTCTTGTACTTTTATGACATTGATGGGGATCGACTATCTCCTTAAAATTCATGGTGAATAAGTCACGCAAACCAACTCCACCTTCTACCGATATCGATGGTGCATTAACAATCGATGATTAGTGTAACTATGTGGCCACTTTACCTACTTGAATTTTTTCGACACTGAACACAAGCGCGTTAGTCGCAATGTTAGCTGCAAATTCTTAGTTAGGATGTCAAGTTCTTTTAGAAATAAGGTTTCATTTAAAAATTTCAAACAGACCCGACTTGATTGATAAGAGTCATGAAAACAAAACAAAATAAACCATCCCCCAAAGTGAACTCAATTTAGACAGTAAAATAAAACAAGTGGTGCCCAAAAAATGATAGAATTTCATAAGGATTTTTAGGGTGTGTTGAGCACTCAACAAATGGCGATTTACTGGGAAAAATCAGAATCTTTGTTCCTTCCTTGGGCTTAGTTGATGCATAATTTGGTTAAGAACCTAACGATTTTTTCTTTTATCAGATTCTCTCCTATCCTTGCATTTACAATTCCCCTTGTTCACAAATTTGAGCTCACCTATGGGGTTTCAACCTTTATTCCACCTTATTTCCTCTTGACCATGATCCACGCCCCCTTTTGACAAGAGTTGAGTAAATAATTCATTGGCACCAGGCCTTTTAGTCATCATCATTCACTTGTTGCGATGTTGCTCTGTTGCCAATGAGCGTCCATAGCCCCAGTGGAGTCACCCTAATGTCACAGACCTTGCTCCATTGCCAGTGAGCATCCATATCCCCGATGGAGTTATCTGCCTCTCCTAATTTTCACTCATTTGATATAATTTATTTATTTTGGTAGAGATGCCCTAAGTGAGTGGGAGAGAAGGACGTTTGTTATCTACAAGATGAGATGGTTAAGGTGAAATTCTTCCTAGCTCTGTCTTGAGGTACATGTGGTCCTTTCCAACTTTCCATATTTCCCTTTATGTTTTACCAAAACACCAGGAAGTCACTTCATCACTTGCCAAGGTCATTTATCTGCAAAGTTCAGATATAGAACTTTTTTAATAAAAACACAATTTTCCCAGCGTTTCTTGTGTTGCATGTAAGCGTGAGTTAAGAAAAAAGTTTGCTTGTTGGCCCTTGACCAAGTTTTGAGGAAAACTTGGTCATATTTGACCATTTTGGGGACTTCGACAACATGTCGAAGATGGAGTGCCAGATGAATTAGAGATCATGGTATCTCAGCCCACTTTTGGGCCCCTTTTTGGGTTTTGGGACAATGTAATGGGAAAGGGATGTCGGCCCGTGGGTTCACCCATGCTTAGGCCCACTTTTGTATGCATAAATAGTTGTCTAGGAAAAGTAAGTAAGGGGGACAATATCCTATCTATGTGATGTAAGATAAGTGCTAGTAGTGCTTTGTTCATGACTGTAGAAGGGTTATAGAGCTAAGTGAAAGTTATTATAGAGATTATAGAAGGCTTTGTGCTACAACGCAAGGAATAAGGATCTAGCGAGTTGTGTAGATCTTCTGTCCTATGCGCAGAAGGGTTTTTGGTGATTGTGTACTGTAATTGATTGAAGAAACTAATAAAGAATAAGAGTTGGTGGACGTATCCCCAGGGTGGGGGTGAACCACGTACATGTTGTGTTGCTCTTCTTTGTGCGATGTATCAATGTGTTTCTATGTGATGAATGTTAGATAGATATGATGTTGCTTTGTGCTTAATCATGTGAATGAATGGAAGATCTAACCTATATGGATGTGATTAGTGCTTGCATGTGCTAGACATAATGTGTTCCTCTTATGTTAAGTTTTATTAGATGATGGATCTGGTTGCATACTATGATAATTTGTAATTAGGGTATGTCATCACTGTTACTAAGAACTGAATATTGATGAAGATTAATTGCTAAGTGCTCTGTTAAATGTTAGAATCATAGATCTGTGTCCCATCTAAGGTTCCAGACATCTGAGTCCTTCAACCCACCCTGCCTCTACCTCAGGTGAGACTTCATCCGGGTCTGCCCTTGTGTCCCAAAACATGGTTTCGTTGCTGGGACCTGAAACTGTGATTGCTGGGAATTGAGAAAGAAGAAGCTTTGTGCAAAGATTGGTCCTGAAACTTTGGAAGCTCTGTGCTAAAGAAGGAAGGATAGATCTGAAGAAAAGAAGTCATATCTGAACGCTTTGTGCTCTAAGAAAGGTTAAAGTGGAAGTTTCTAAAGAAAATAGGTCAGATCTACATAAAGAGGTAAGATCTGTAAGCTCTATGGTCTGACAGAGGTAAGAACAACTAAAAGTTTTTAGATATGGAAGCTTTATGCTCTGTAAAAGTAAGATAAGTGAAAATTTTTGTTTCTAAAATATGGATCTAAGTATGCTTGATAGAGTCTTTCCTAGCTTGAAAACTAGGGCATTGTTAGATGAAAGAAGGATTGATATGAATAGATCTGGTAAGAATAATGATAAATATGTTATACCTATGCATAGAAAGAATGTTTGGACTAACCAATGGATGCAGGATCCTAGAAATATTTTTTTGCAGGATGGCTACCATGATCCTAGTGCACAGTACAAAAGATGATGGGGATCATTTACAAGAAAGAGAGGATTAACCCTATGTTACAATTGTAGAAAACTAGGCCATCTAGCTAAGGAATGCCCGGGTGGAAGACCTAATTGTCTCTGTTGCAAAGCTTTGGACCATGAAGTGTTGGATTTCCCTAGAATGATTTCTAAGATTGAAAGAATGAATCTGAATGAAGAAAACCCTAAGAAAGCTCTAGAAATAGCCGAATCTCAGAAAGAATCTGAGAAAGTATTACTATAGATGAAAGAGACCCTGAATGACCACTGAAATTTTAGGTTATTAGAGATCTTTAAAGAAAAACAATGCATCGAAGTAAGAATACGAGATTTCGACATTGACTGTGTTCTTGATGAAGCTATAGGAAGACCTGATATGATTCTTTCACTAAGAGGAATATGACTCTTAAGAGGAAAGATGGTGAACCTATGTGGAAAGCTCACTTAGATATCTATGAATGCTAATGGAACTTCGACAGAAGAAGATTTCGATATTATCAAGTTTATTGAGGAAAACACCCTGTTTACTATGTTACTTGGAAAACCTTGGATTAAGAGAGATCATGCCAGAAATAAAGAAGAAGAAAAAGTTTTAGAACAACAGAGACAAGAGTTAACATATTTCATGACCAGAAGGATTGCGCAGTTGATTGAAGAACAAGAGAACAGATCAAAGCCACTTATTGTTAAAGGCCCATATGTTGAAGCTGAAAGAATGTCAAAAGGCTCACAGAAGATCGAATCACATGTCCTAGAAAAAGAAGAATTATTACCCCTGGGCATTAGGAGAGAATCTCAGTAGCGTGAAGTACCTA
>JASDQU010438718.1:79567-101298 GCA_032191745.1 Picea mariana
AGTTGATTGAAGAACAAGAGAACAGATCAAAGCCACTTATTGTTAAAGGCCCATATGTTGAAGCTGAAAGAATGTCAAAAGGCTCACAGAAGATCGAATCACATGTCCTAGAAAAAGAAGAATTATTACCCCTGGGCATTAGGAGAGAATCTCAGTAGCGTGAAGTACCTATGTTCAAGGAAAATAAGAATCAAAATGGGAAGAGAATCCCTGAGACGAAGCTCACTGGAAAAAATGCTATAAAACTATGTAAAAGGAGAGCTAAGATCGACAAACTATAGAATACTTCAGAGGGAACCTCGCAGAATAGGAAACTTGTAGAAATTGAACTTCGCTGAGATATCAGACCAGTGACATAGGCCACTTCACCGAGGCAAAGCAATATAGCCATTGGAAGCTGATATAACCGTTCGACTGTCACTCCAAACAAGTCGAAAAGCATTGATGGTTCACCACTAGACCATCAGACCACACCATAAATGGACAAAACATGAGTTAATGGTGCCTCATACCTGTTGCAAGAAGACCGTTGCTAACTTTCTTACTTATTTCGTCATGCCACGCATCGAGAATACCTTTTGCTAACTAAGAACTTGAGCCCACAACCTGAGATTATTTTTCACTGTGATCATCGCCTTGTTCCTATACCCTCCACTGCAGTTTCTGAATCTGGTTCACACCTGATCTAGTCGACCCCGAGCTTGTATGTCAGATGAGATTAGTGCAATAGATAAAGAAGTCGAAGAAGTTTTGGTTGAATTAATGACTGAGAGAGTCATGTCAGAAAGAAGGATGTCTATAGGTGTGCAAGCATCATCAACAGGAGGAGTCCAAGCTTCTCCCTCAACTGCTCATGGAGCAGGACCTTCCCAAACCACAACAGAGACAAGAACAAAGCACAGAGACAAAATTGTGAACTCCAAGCTTATTCCACTCATTTTGCTGACTTACATACCACCTTCGAGCAGTGGGATTAACCGTGACAATGTACCCAGATACTTCGAGTATACTTTGATCACCGCGTAACTTCTAAAAGGGGTGCACATAGTTCGAGCCGATCAAGACAAGCTCGTAGCATTGAAGTTTAGTGACATCAACCTCGGCGATAGGAAAGTCTACAGTATGCTTTCCCCGCACAAGTATCTAACGAATATGAAGGGAAAGAACTCAAATATCATCCCACAATCTTGGACCTAGAACCTCACACAATCTACATTGTTGAATGTTATGAAGATCCTGCACTTTGGAAGACACCAGGAGGTGAATGCGTGCGTAAAATTGCTTCTATATTTCTATCACAGAGGATACCTATGGCTAAACTGATGCATCATTGTGGATCTGAACTTGATCAATCGGATCACGGGGCTTAGCATGCAATGCCCTGACCCACATGAGTACTACCCTAGCAAGACCTCTGACTGAGCATTAGCGCATAGAATTAAGGAAACCTATGGCGATGTTGAAAAGGGCACACAAGGCTACAAGGTAGCCTCTATCCAGAGTGGCACAGTGCGCCTTGCCTGTCAGTTGATTGCGGGAAAGTTATTTCATAAGAATAGACCAACTCAAGTGATCAGATTCATGGTCGACCTCACAGGGAAGTGCGCAGAGGGATTACAGATGAACTAGGCACAATACCTTGTCAACCAAGTAGAGATTGATTGCAGAGAAGCGCAAGGCCAAGGGTATGACTTCCACTTTAGTTGGCTTCTCATAATGATCACTTTCATTGCCTGTGAGCTACCAGAAGGTGCCACTTTCCTGGATATAGAACCCTTTGAACCACTGGCCGCTAAGTTCTGTACACTGTGGTATTCCAACTGTTAGGTTATGAAAAAGGTATAAATATCTTCCTTTTTCCCACATTTCATGATATCATCTTGATTGACTTTTCAATTATTTAGGAGCAAATAGAATAGAAAATGAATAATATACTCTTTAGCGTTATTGTTGAAGTTAGATTACATAGATCCTAAATATGATTGGAATTGTCTGGTTTTATTACAGGATTGGTTAAATATTGTCAAACCCAAGATAGTAAAGGAAATCTTGAATATGTGCAAGCTATTGGAGGTTGAAGACTTTATGGCCCAAGGCAGTTTTGAAGATGATTGAGTTTCTTATATTGTAATAGTAAATAAATCCTGAGGATCTCTCGATCCTCAGGATAGCTTAATTTACCCAAATTGTTGTAATATATAAGGGGTAAATAGATCTTGAAAAGATGTAGAAGAATTGTACCCAAGAACTCAAAACTTAGAATTGTTATGCGTTAGAAGTTTTTGTAAAATGTTGTACCAGCTATGAAATCAATAGAAGCTTCAAGTAGTTTTACCATTTCTATATACTGAATTTCAAATAGCAGTGCTTCTAAGGACCAAGGGCCCAGTCTAAAGGAGCTATTGTTCGACCTGTAATTGTATCAGTTCAATTTATGTTTTGTGATTTGATTCTCTTTTATAGTAGTTAAATGAATGCATAAGTGTGTTGATGATTTCATGTCAATTGCAAGAGATAGATATTCCCTGAAGCATTAGATGATTGTTGTTCCAATTCCTATTACTAAGATTTGATGCTTGACAGTTCCTCATAAGTTCACATTTGTTGTTCCCTTCACTTAGTTTACATTTTATGTTCCTTTTACTTAGTTTACATTTGTTGTTCCTTTCCGTTAGAATATAGTTGTTGTTCCTTTCAATAAAAATACGATTGTTGTCTCTTTTCGACTAGATTACAGTCTTTGTTTCTTTCCATAGATAGAGTAATTTGCCTTTTTCTTTCCAGCAATTTGATTCATAATAATAGTCATTTCTGCAAGTCTTTATATAGATTCAATTACTGCTCTTAAAATGAATTCAATAGATTAATTAGTTCCTTTCCATTTCACATCTTTAGATTTCAATTCCTAGAATATTTAATGAATGTTTGAGGAACTTGATTGTTGATAAACTTAGATTTGCTTTCACTACACGATTTTAGCCTCTACGAGCTATCTGCATAGACTTTGTCGATATTATTTGAGATAAAAGATGAATCCTCAGGTTGATAAATTAATGTTAAACTAAGGCTGTTTTTAGACATCTTTAGAGCCCAACATTTTGGCGTCGTTGCCGGGGAAGAATGTCAAAGGTAGCATGGATTGTGCCTCTGGAGGACAAGGTATTGAAGACAGAAGGTAAGAACCTATGCAGGCAATAAGTAAGATTCTTATACCAGCGCCTAACTCCAGCTGACGCATTAAGAGGTTGCACATGTGTTTTTTTTCTTTCTTGATTTTCCTTTTTGTTGTGTGAAGTGTGTATGACTAAGAAGAAAGATCTTGAAAAACCAAAACCCCCACCAAAATTACCAAATCCCAAGGCTCGATGCTCCCTAGAAGAAGCACTTTCATAGACGACATCATCCAAAAAGAAGAATCTCAAGCTTCGGTTGGACCTAGAAAAGGATCTACCCGAATCCCTCAGGTGGCAGTTTCACCAACTGCAGCCCATGCCGAGAATCATAGAAAAACTCAAGGGACCGAGCAAAGCTTTCAGAGCACATATCTTCCACCCCTCAACCCTTTAGAAGCTGGAAACTCTTGTAATCTAGAGGAAGGAGAAGGAGAAACCAGTGGGATAGCTAAGACAGACCCACCACCCAATCCTGAATCTCCTGTGAAAGAAGAAGGCATACACAAAATCCTAGATAGAGGGAGTGCAATCAAATCAACTAGAGGATCATATAACTAATCAATTCAAATAAAATATCTAGATCAAGAAATCCTTGAAGATTTCTGGCATATTTTCAATCAAATGGCACATCTAAATCCACAATGTCCCCAGACTTCCACTTTGGAATATCTGATAGTTGATCCAATCGTCAATGCCCCCATGAAGGCAATTCCCCTACAAAACCTGCCAACCTTTCATGGATTAATTTCAGAAGACCCGGATGCATTCTTATTTGAATTTGATGTCCTATGTAGAGGGTATGATTACACCTCTGAACCCAAAAAATTAAATTTTTTCCCCTCCACTTTGAAAGGAGCAGCGCTACGCTGGTTCATGGGATTAGGGGGAGGAACTATAAACTCATGGGATGGGATGAAATATGCATTCTTGAAAAAATATTAGGATTATTGTAGAACCAGAGACTTAAAAGGTGAAATCTTTCAAACGAATGTAAAATAAAATGAATCATTAGAAGAATATGTCGAGAGATTTCAATATAATTTACAAAGATCACCCTATGGCACGTTACCAGGTGAAGTACTTAAGGAAACTCTGATTAAAGGTATGAAAGATGAATGGGTAGAAATGTTGAATTTAATGGGGAAGGGTGACATTTATCAAGAAACTTATGATGACATCGTCCTATTGTGCATCAAGTTCTCAAGAGGAAGTTCATGGACCAGATCAAGGATGTGTACCCCCCTCACCAGAAATAGCAATATTACCAGCAGGGGTGTTACGCGACTGAAGTTGGTAATCTCTTAGAAAACTTCATAACAGATATTCTGAGCACTCTAAATACATAATTGGATGTGTTGTAGCCCAAACAGAAAAAAACAAAAGCAGAACAAACGTTGGCCATATTTTGTCACAGGTGCAGAAGAAAACATGGTCCAAGGGATTGCCCTTTGGACGTGGTCCAGGTTTGCACTATCTGTGCCAAGGATCATGACACAGAACAATTCCCATTGCTTCCTGGACTGAAAGCTATCTTTAGAGAAGAAGAAGAAGAAACATATCCATTATATTTGATGGCTCAGTGTCGTTAATGGCACAATTGGCCTCCAAATACACTGCAGGACCCTTCCTCTTTCTTCTCTGGATAGTATAATTAGCAACAAGCTCCTGGTATCACATGGAAAGGTTAGGAATTTACTAATCAGAACTGGTAACCCCAACAATACCCACCTGCAAATCCCACTTGGAAAAACCAACCCGTTGCAAATCCTACCTGGAAGAATCAACCAACTGCAATTTCCACTTGGCCTAACTCACAATATCCCACCTCATCCTGGAAAAACTCAAATAACAACATCTACCCTTCACAGTGGCCCAACATGACTACCCAAAACCCAAATTGGAATCAGAATTGGCAGTGCCCCATGGGGATAAACAACTAACCCATGGGGATGGCCCCTCAAACTCAGCCTACATTACAAGCACCAATTCAATTGCCCCAAAACCCACAATCCCAATTACGCCCTCAACTACCAGCCCAAACTCACCCAAATCCAAATAACAGACTGGCTTAGCTCGTCTAGATTATGGAGAATGGAGAAGGAGAGACCATCTTGGTAGGGTGCAACGAACTACGGTTGAGATCGAGACGAATAATCTCTCCTGAAGAAAATAACGTTTTTCAAGAGCAAGAGAGTGAAAAACAACCAGCAATAACACCTTCGATTGTGGTAATAATAGAAGAAGTCGAGCAGGGGGAAACACAGTCGAATCACAAGATCCTGATAAGGATGCAATTCCCTCCCCTCCATTCCCTGAAAGATTGATGATAGAAAAACCGACCGTATATCCCAACTTCAAAATTGTAGGGGAACTCAAGAATTTATATATCAAGATTCCACTCCTGCAAGCTCTTTAGGACATCCCAATCTATGCAAAAACAATCAAGGAGCTATGTGGGAGAAATCCCGTCAGAAAAATTAAAAATCCATCATCAACAGTCCATGTGGTAGGAGCCTTGTCTGATCTAATTTTAGGTAGACAAGAACCGGTCAAATATGCAGATCCGGGGAATCCCATAGTGATAGTTCAGATCTAGGGATGTTCTTTTCCCAATACACTAGTTGATTTGGGAGGAACCATCAACATCCTGACTATGGAAACCTACAATACCCTAGGTTTTAACTCCTTCGAACCCACTGCAATAATGCTGCAATTGGCAGATCGATTGGTAGTTTGACCAGTTGGCACATTACATGATATAGCCATCTCCGTCGACTCTTGGGAATATCCGATAGACTTCCTCATCATCAACCCAGGAAGTAGACTTGAAGGGCATCCATTGATACTAGGTAGTCCATGTCTTGCAACAACAGATGCATACATAGGATATTGAGCAGGTAATATGACAATCACTAGAGGGGGTATCACAAAGAACCTCATTTTATATCCTCCTGCTAAACCAAGTCCAACTTTCGTATATCCACAATTTCCACCACCATGATACCCAGAGAGGGATTTACGAGCCCCTCTTATGCAGGAAGAATCCCTCAGACTTAAAAACCAGCTAGAGTATGACGTAATCAGTGGGTTTATCAATAATCCAACCACCATGAACAACCCGACCTGCCAGATGCTCCAAGTTGTTCTAGACTGTGTAGCACAGGGAGACCTACTGGAAGATTTAATGGAACAAAAAATTCCAACTACAACCGTTCATAACAGAAAACCCATCGATATTGCACTAGGGAGGTCTCTAAACATCAATGCCAATTTAGATGAACAACAACAACAAAAGCTAATTCAAGTCCTCTCCAAATACCATCAATCTTTTGCATGGGAATATTCTTATATGAAAGGTATTGATCTGCAACTCTACACACACCACATTTATGTTGAAAAAGATGCCCGGCCTATCCGACAGCCACAAAGAAAATTGAATCCTCACCTCAGGGATATCATTAAAGAAGAATTACAAAAGTTGTTGAACGTAGATTTTATATATCGCATCTTAGATAGTCAGTGGGTTTCCCCATTAGTGATCGTCCCAAAGAAAAATGGGAAATGGCACATCTGTGTTGACTACAGGGAACTTAACAAAGCCACTCAAAAAGACCACTTCCCTTTGCCTTTCATTGACCAGGTCCTGGATACTTTGGCAGGAAAGAAATTCTTTTCTTTCCTAGACAATTTTAGTGGGTACAATCAGATTCAGATTGCCCCAGAAGATCAAGATAAAACTACATTCACATGCCCCTGGGGCACTTTTGCATATAGAGTATTACCCTTTGGACTTTGTAACACTCCAACCACTTTTCAAAGGGACATTTTGAGCATATTCAATGATCTGATTAGCGAAGGACTTGAAGTCTATATGGATGATTTCACTCTTTATGGTGACGACTTCGATCAAGCACTGAATAACCTTGAGAAAATACTAGAGTGGTGCATTGCGACCATGTTATGTTTAAGCCACGAAAAGTGTCACATGATGATGAAAAAAGGTGTGGTACTAGGGAATTATATCTCTACAGATGGAATTAGGGTAGATCCAGCAAAAATAGAGGTAATCCTTAATCGACCTACACCACACACACAAACTAAGGTACGTAGTTTCCATGGCGCTTCAGGATACTATCGTAGATTTATGGAAAATTTTGCAAGAACCGCTGCACCTTTACATGATTTGACTGGTAATGTAGAATTTCAGTGGTTTGAAAAGTGTGATGTGGCATTTGCAAGACTTAAGAAGTTTATCTCGACAACATCGGTGTTAAGGGGGGCAAATTGGAAAATACCATTTCACATCTCCACCGATGCATCAGATATTGCCATAGGTGCTGTCCTCGGACAGGAGGAGGACAAGAAACCCTACGCCATTTATTTTATTAGCAAGAATCTTAATCTAGCTGAACTTAATTATACAGTAACATAAAAAGAGTTTTTAGCTATTATACATGCCATCAATAAATTTCATCATTATATAATAGGCTATCTGGTCATTCTGTATACTGATCATTTTGCTATTAGATATATGGCTAATAAACCAATTACTAATGGACGGGTCACTCGATGGTTGTTACTATTGCAATAATTTGATATCACCATCAAAGATCGACCCAGGAGAGAAAACCTTGTCGCAGACTTCCTATCCCGTATACCCAAAACAAACGACTCCTTAACAGTCGAAGATTGATTTCCAGATGAGCATCTGTTTGCCGTTACTACAAAGCCACCTTGGTACACTGACGTGGAAAATTACCTGGCAGTGGGAATATTACCGACACATCTTTCATCAAGGGAAAGAAAATCGATCATCCAG
The DNA here is from genome assembly GCA_032191745.1 of Picea mariana. Lineage (NCBI taxonomy): Eukaryota > Viridiplantae > Streptophyta > Pinopsida > Pinales > Pinaceae > Picea > Picea mariana. Next base: position 87,560 of record JASDQU010438718.1, read on the forward strand.
CATAGCACATGATTCGCCTGGATCAGTGGATATCTCTTCCATACAGAAGTTGATCTCTAGATCCGTAGATGTGTACGAGATGACAAAATCTACAACATATTAAAGGCTAGACATGATGATCCCTGTGGTGGGCATTTTGCAGATCGCAGGAATGGACACAAAATTTTGCAGATGAGCTATTATTGGCCCTCAATATTCATAGACGCGAAGAAATATGTCTAGACCTGCGATAGTTGTCAACGGATGGGAAAACTAGGTCACGCTGATGAAATGCCTTTGAAAGCACAAGTAGTTGCAGAACCATTTGAGAGATGGGCACTAGACTTCATTGGCCCCTTTAATCCAAAGTCAAATAAGAAGGCCTATATTCTAGTCGCAATGGACTACATGACTAAATGGGTAGAGGCAGAAGCCTTACCAAATGCAACATAAGAAGTAGTCATCAAATTTATTTTCAAATTATTTGTATGCTATGAACTACCAAGAGAGGTAATTAATGATGGGGGGTCACAATTTATAGCTCATAGAATCACCACCACCCTAGATAATTATCATATCAAACACAAAATTACTTCTCCGTACCATCCACAAGAAAATGGGCAAGTTGAAAGCACCAATAAAGTCCTGGAGAGAATCCTGACAAAGACTATCTCAACAAGCAGACATAATTGGGCTTCTGATCTCCCAAATGTCTTATGGGCTTACCACACAACATGGCATAATACCACTGGCTACTCTCCTTATCATTTAGTCTATGGCAAAGAACCCATCTTCCCAATCGAGTTTGAAATCAAGACTCTAAGGATAGCCCAGGAAATCGGACTGGATCTTACAAAATCACATAAACAATGCCTTCAGCAACTCAACAAATTGGATGAAGCATGCCTGTCTATTGTAGAGCACACCACTATTATTCAGAAACAGAGAACGACCTGGCACAAAAAGCATATAAAAAAAATCATTTATAAAAGGTGTCTGGGCGCTCCTCTATGATTCCAAATTTCAAGATTTTCCGGGAAAATTACAGACACGGTGGCTAGGACCATACGAAATCAATGAAGTCCATGATAATGGCACAGTCACATTAAGCACCATCGATGGGTACGGATCTCCATTTTGGGTCAATGGACACCGACTACGACTCTATCATCAGCCGCCCTCAAAAGAATCTTTCTACCAAGAGGTAAGTAAGGACCCTACCATTCAAATTTCGGCTGGCTAGGAAGGTAATCTAGCCACCCCAACTCCATAAATGTTGAATTTTGTTGACACTGTACATACTATATATAATTTTGTTTTCTGTAGATTTTATTTAGTTTTTTTTTATTATTATTTTTTACAGTCATTCGAGAAAGTCAAAACTAGGGAGGATAACTGTAATGAACTCAATTAGCACTCTTTTCTGTTCTGAACTCCTGCTTCATCTCATCACCCAAACCATGTCTTTCATAGAGAAATGAATGTGTCATGATTCAGCAATATCAATTGGGCAACTATAATGAAATTCATAACATTAACAAACCATCCATTACTTAATTTTGAAATAAGCCAACTCATAAATGAATTTAGTTGATGAGGAATCAACCTTGAATTCAAGCAAAATACATTGCCAGGTTTTTAAAAATTACCTATTCAGATGGTTAAAAACAAAACAATTGTTGTTCCTTTTGCACGCCTGCTGTTCCTTTGAATGGAACAATTGATGCTCCTTTTGCATGCCTGTTGTTCCTTTGAACGGAACAATTGTTGTTCCTTTTGCACGCCTGTTGTTCCTTTGAACAAAATAATTGTTGTTCCTTTTGCGTGCCTGCTGTTCCTTTGAACGAAACAATTGTTGTTCCTTTGTCGCACCCGAAGTTCCTTTTGCACACCTATTGTTCATTTTGTCGTTCCTCCCCTACATTGCTAATAAAACGCTAAATCTTTTCTTTGGGGTACAACTTTCACCAAATAATTTTCACCAGCGTTATTTCTAATGATCTATCATTATTTTGTGGACTATCTCCCATACCTTATCAAATTTTTTTTTTGGATCATTTTCTTCGAAATATCTTAAACCTTGTTCATAACCTGTAACCACCATTAATTCATTTCTTTTCCCTTATACATACAAATACACTTAAATGATATCTCGCCTTTATAATTTATAAGGAGTCTGCAGCACACTTTTACTTGGAATCCTTACACTTCTTTATGCCATCCCTTACTCTTAAGGAGTAGATGAGCCTCCCTTCTTTCTTTTCCCACAAAGAATAGGGGGTCTCATCATGAGCCAACCTACCATGATCATTGGATACTAACCTAAGTGACATTCCCACTATGGTTACCACACCAGGGCAATGGCCTTTGACATTTTCTTTTGTCAAAGGACAAGAGTTCTCATCACGAGATGACTTGTTCACTTAAGTTACACTCTAGTGAGTGGCATTATCATCATCTAGATACCAAACCAGGATAATGGTCTTTTTCGGTTTAAACTTAAAACTTAGAATATATATATATATATATATAGATATAGATATATATATATATATTTTCAAAAAGAATAGGGGGTCTCATCATGAGCCAACCTACCACGATCATAGGATAATAACCTAAGTGACATTCCCACTATGGCTACCACACCAAGGAAATGGCCTTTGACATTTTCTAGTCAAAGGACAAGGAGTCTCATCACGAGCCAGCTTGTTCACCTAAGTTACAATCTAGTGAGTGGCATTATCACCATCTGGCTACCAAACTAGGATAATGGTATTTTTGAAAAATACGATTCAAAAACGTATCAAGGATACAGGCTCATTTGAGGGTTAAAAGGAAACCCTGTCAAGGATATGGATGCCTACTGGAAATATTGGCTCTGATTATGGTATGGAAGTTTACCTTAAACGCCAAGTTTCTGTGTATCTCTAGATTTCCTTCACTCAATAACGAGGCTATCATTTCGGTTGTATTCAATGAAATGAAAAAGTAACAACACTATGATATGTGGGATATTATTTAAATGAACAGATTTAATTTATTCGACGTATGTATCCTTAAAGAATTCTTTTGAGTATAGGTATATTTCAATTCCACAAAAGAGGATTAACGTTTAATGATTACCGTTAAAATATGTTGTTTGAAAATAAATCATTGATCCCCATTAGTGGTGGCAGTACAATCATTACTTCTCACCATCAATACCTACACTCATTACTTTCCCCTATGATGACAGTTGAGGTCAACCTTTATATTAATGAGGGGAATGGACGCTCGACACACTTCTCTATAAATATAGTAATGATTTTAATAAATACCCACATTTGTAAACATTTGTTGTCTCTGATATTTTCTATTTTCGGTAATTTTTCCTCAAAGATGGTCTAACCAAGTCTGCTACTAGGAAATATAGTTGTCCACATTTTCTCACAAAATGGGTGGTAGAGGTCTGCGCAGGGAACCAACTTTACTAAAGGTTACAGAGCAAGCAAGAGACATCCTGTACCAGCTGGGGTGGACATAATACTTCAACCGTCTACAAGGATATGACATGAATTTCACACTTGAATTCTTTCAAAATATGTAGGGAGAAAACTCTATGGTGTGAGGCATACAAATCTCAGTCACCCCAGAAATCTTAGCAGAGGTCACAAGCCTCCCTAACATGGGCATTCAGTGGACATGAAGATACACAACACTGAAGGAAGCTGTGGAAACTTTCACAGACCCTGGGGAAGAATTGGATAAGAAGGGAAAGGGACTCAATCCCAGTACCCTCAGAGAACCATGGAAGGAAATTGCAGGGATAATTCAATGGTACATCACTTGTGATGAACGATATGACATAATTCGACCTCACCACCTCAAATTGTTGCCATCTTTAAAACAATGGTTAGTACTTAATCTACCTTTCTTTCTGAATGCCATATTACATGAGATTGCCTTAAGAACACAAAAATCCAAGGACCTTGTTACTGTTATCAGTCACCACAAATTAGTTAAATTGATAACAAATAAAGCACTGAGTCAAACTCAATTGACCTGGGATAACCTGATTGAGGCCAATAGACATCCACAACTGGAGCAGCCTGAATTATGCCATGAAGAACCACCATAGGAAATTGAAGATAGACAGGCAGAGGAGACTACTGCCCAAAGAGAAATCCCATCTCCTCAAACCAAAGCTGAGGAAGACCCTGCCCAAATCACAGTGGCCCAGACCTCACAAACACAGGCATTAACGAAAAACAACCTGAAGAACTTCATAATTCTACAGAATAATATCCATGCGAGAATGCTCAAGAAATTGGGAAAGTAGAACATACCTCACAAAGGAATGATCAGGAAGACACCCAACCAACATTAGAGCATCTGACAAATTTTTTTATGAAGAGCTATGAGGTAGAAATAGCGTAGGTTTTGGGAATCTTGGGAACCTCAATTGACAGAGGCACAAATAATCCAGAAAAATGCCCAGAACAAGCCTTCTCTTCAAAACCAGTTGAAGATTTTCTTGATATTGAAATGTCTTTTCCTGAGGACATATCACATGAAGAACCTCATTTTGAAACAAGAATCCCTCTTAGACAGACATAACATTTGGAAGGAACAGAGGAACAACCATCTTTTGGCTAGAATGAAGAAGACCTTGAGACCTCTCATAAACAAAAATCAGTCAAGAGCCATAAGAAAATTAGAAAGTTAAAAAAAGAAAACAATATCTTGAAGAAAAAGGCTAATAAGGCTGAAGTATTAAAGTAGAAGGTGGTTAAACTCAAGGAAATTATTAAGGAATTGAGGAAACAGCTAGAACAAGCAGATAAGGACCACAAAAGAAAGAAGAACAAAAGGGCCAGAGTGAAAGGAAGAAACCCTCCTCCTAAAAAAGTAGTTAGTACAAATTCTGTAGGGATACAGACAGACTCTGAAGAAATAGTAATAGAAGAAACAGTAGCTCAAAATGAGGAAGCAATTTCTTTAGAAACACAAGAAAATATGACAGCTACAGAAGCAGTTGATGCTGAGGTGCAGACAGACACCTCGATATTAGAGGAAATAGCTCAACTCCTTGAGCATAATGCTACCATCAGGATATTGGAGGAAGAATTGATGCAGTCTCAACAAACCTTGGTTCAAAACAGAAATGAATTACTGACTATGGCAGAGCACCAAGCACTCTAGTCCCAGAAACAAAGTGCTATTATGGACAGACTGGAATCAGAGCTTACACAGGTCTAGCAAGCATTAACTCAATCCAGGGAAGAGATGGGCACTATGGAAGAATACCAAGCATCCCAATCTCAAGAACAGGGTGTCACCATTGATAAACTAAAGGCAGAGTTGGGACAAGCCCAACGAGCATTGGCTCAAAACCAAGATGAGATGGTCATTAGGGCGGAATATCAAAAGATTGTTAAACAATTGAAGGACATGACAACAACAGAGAGTGAGACCTATGTTGCACCCACTAGAGCCCAAGGGAAGATAAAAAAGATGCAAACCCAATTAGAAAAAGATTTGGAGCAAATCAAATAAATCTGTGATGTCTACTCTGATGCTATTAATTGCAGAGCCCCTGCCACCAATTACACTTTATTCTTGTTGGAACGATATATGTTATTAAGAGTGAAGGCCATCAGAGCAGGAAAACCTATTTCATTTTCCACTGTACCTGAGTTTATTTCATGTTTCAAAGAGCAGGACGAAAAGGTACAATACTTTTTTTGTGAATTGTACTTTCATAATTTCATTCTAGAACAAAAAAGGGAAGATAACCCTGGCCCATTCATAGGTGACATACAGTTTTAGAGATTTCTGTCATTTACTCAGAACCAGTTCAGATGGGGTAAAGCTCATAAAACCTTCCTAAAGAGAGAAGCAGGGCTAGATCTCTGGGTTAAGGGAGAACCTCCAAAGTCCTTTCTAGCCAATATGCAACATAAAACCTTTATGAAAAGGGGGGGGGTCGTAGACTCCTTAGCCCCTATCCATCTACAGGTTAAACGTTCAGGTATCACTCATTTTAAGGAGCTTAAGGATGAAGCTCTTGCTGCTTCTAAACTAAGATGGGATGCATCCTCCAATGAAGTAAAGAGTAGGGAACCCTTTGGGTACAAGAATTTCTTTGCAGCTACCTATAGAATAGAGAGGTATTCTAGATTTCTCCAAGAGGAAGGGCCTGCTTGGATTGGGTGCAAATATAATCCCCCTATCATCTGATTTCCTCTAGAAAGTTACCAAAAATATTATCAAATTAACAAGAAAAGGGAGGATGTTGCTTTTGGAGAACTCAAAAGAAGCAATGGGTTCAGAAGGCCTGGTGAACCAACCCTTCCACCTTACAGCATTACTTCTTTACATGTAAGATCTCAGCTTGCATGAGGACATGCAAGAAGGTAAGCTAGGGGGTATGTTAGGTTATGAAAAAGGTATAAATATCTTCCTTTCTCCCACATTTCATGATATCATCTTGATTGACTTTTCAATTATTTAGGAGCAAATAGAATAGAAAATGAACAATATACTCTTTAGCGTTATTGTTGAAGTTATATTATATAGATCCTAAATATGATTGGAATTATCTGGTTTTATTACAGGATTGGTTAAATATTGTCAAACCCAAGATAGCAAAGGAAATCTTGAAGATGCACAAGCTATTGGAGGTTGAAGACTTTATGTCCCAAGGCAGTTTTGAAGATGATCGAGTTGCTTATATTGTAATAGTAAAGCAATCCTGAGGATCTCTCGATCCTCGGGATAGATTAATTTACCCATATTATTATAATATATAAGGGGTAAATAGATCTTGAAAAGATGTAGAAGAATTGCACCCAAGAACTCAGAACTTAGAATTGTTATGCGTTAGCAGTTTTTGTAAAATGTTGTACCAGCTATGAAATCAATAGAAGCTTCGAGTGGTTTTACCATTTCTATATACTGAATTTCAAATAGCAGTGCTTCTAAGGACCAAGGGCCCAATCTGAAGGAGATACTGCTACTGTTCGGCCTGTAATTGTATCAGTTCAATTTTTGTTTTGTGATTCGATTCTCTTTTATAGTAGTTAAATGAATGCATAAGTGTGCTGATGATTTCATGTCAATTGAAAGAGATAGATATTTCCTGAAGCATTAGATGATTGATGTTCCAATTCCTATTACTGAGATTTGATGCATGACAGTTCCCTCATAAGTTCACGTTTGTTGTTCCCTTCACTTAGTTTACATTTGTTGTTCCTTTTACTTAGTTTACATTTGTTGTTCCTTTCCGTCAGAATATAGTTGTTGTTCCTTTCAATAGAAATACGATTGTTGTCTCTTTTCGACTAGATTACAGTCTCCGTTTCTTTCCATAGATAGAGTAATTTTCCTTTTTCTTTCCAGCAATTTGATTCATAATAATAGTCATTTCTTCAAGTCTTTATCTGGATTCAATTACCGCTCTTAAAATGAATTCAATAGATTAATTAGTTCCTTTCCATTGCACAACTTTAGATTTCAATTCCTAGAATATTTAATGAATGTTTGAGGAACGTGATTGTTGATAAACTCAGATTTGCTTTCACTACATGATTTTAGCCTCTACGATCCATCTGCATAGACTTTGCCAATATTCTTTGAGATAAAAGACGAATCCTCGGGTTGATAAATTTATGTTAAACTAAGGTTGTTTTTAGACATCTTTAGAGCCCAACACCAACGACATGAGAAAAAAGTGGCAGTGCAATGCCATATTCCACACCTACTACAACCAGTTGAAGATCGCAATCCAGTCTACACCCTGCATCACCCTGAACACAATTTACAAGTTTAGACCCTTGATGAAGTTCAGCGTGGACTGCCACTTCACCTACATTACAATGCGCGTTGATGAGCATAAACAACATCTCCAATCATATTACAAATTGATAGAAGATGACTTGGAGGAGATTACCAATGAATGGTCGGAAAACCTCCTTGTTTCAGCAGACCCCGTAGAGATGTCCGATATGGATATCCCTAAAACTATGTCGGACACACTTGGACCAAGTAAAACAAAGAAAAATGACGAAGTGCATAATGTCTATAGCACATCGGTGGAGACATCTTCGACCTCACCTGAGTAGGGAGATGATGGTGGAGAACTAGGTGGCATGAGAGTCGAGCAAAACAGAGGAAAAGTTACTCTACCTAGAGACAAAGAGGATCAAAACAAGAAAAGGAAGGTTACCCCGCTAAAGCCTTCATCTTGAAAGAAAGCCAGAGCCACCAAGGCTACGTTTAAGACTACCCTCACCTCAGATGACTTCGACTTCTTAGTCGTTGCATTGAATGATGCTTCATTATAGATCACAAAAAATAAAGAAGCGAAGCAGGAGGAGGTATTTAGCTGAATCAAGAGTGAACTTCGAGAAGTGCAGCAGGCACTACAATCTAGCCATGCAATTTCTATTGCACCCTTGACAAGTGGAATAGAAGAACCAGGAGATGAGCCAACCCAACTGCAATAGATCACCAATAAAGTTGAAGCTTGCCTTCAATGAGCTCAGGAAGAGACATCGCAAGCTGCCCAAGATTTGGCACAAACATAGAAAGATATGATAGAACATTGCAGTAATGTAGAACAAGAAAAACTAGCTCTTCAAGAAAAGTGGGAGGAAGAGAAAGAAACGCTACAGCAAGACAAGAAACAATTTCTCGCAGAGAAACTTGAAGTACAGGAACGGGTTCACAAAGCACTTCGCTCTGTGACAATCATCGAAGTCCAGATAGAAGAAAGAGTTTCACAACATGTGTCACAACTAGAAGGAGTGATCTAGAAACTTCAACAACGCATCGCAGACTTGGAACTTCGCACTGTGCCTGAGACACCTTAAGAAATAAGAGATCTAAGAGAAGCCACTATCTGAAGCGTAGTTGACTGACTAAAAAAAATTTCCTTCGAATACAAGAAGCTGAGCTCCAGAAGCACCTAGGCATATGAAAGCCTCATGGAAAATCCAGAATTACAAGCATTAGAGTCGCAACTCCAACATGCACAGTAGCAGGCAGACACATTACAAGCGCAACTAAAGGCCTTGTCACTAGTTGAGAGAATGAAGAGGTTTCCAGAGCAATGCATGACCCAACAACAAGTACTCACACTCCAGAGTAAAGTAATGGAAGTCTCTCAATGACTTCAACCAGTGCAAGAAAAGGCATGCCAATTATTCATTGAACTTGAAAGCCAAGGAGTAGAACTTGAACAGGTTGTGAGTACAGTATAACAATGCCTCGAAAAACCATTCAATGATGCACTTATTCAGGAGTTCACTGAGCAAGAAGCAGTAGAACTGGAGTAGATCGAAGTAGCTCGAGCCAAGCTCAAGGCGTTCAAATCAGAATTGCTCAGACTAGAGTGACTCGGGACGAGTCACAGGTGAGTGTTGGGGGCATGTTTTCCCTTGACCAAGTTTTGAGGAACAATTGGTCATATTTGACCATTTTTGGGACTTTGATAGCTTGTCAAAGATGGAGCACCAGACGAAGAAGAGATCATGGGATCTCGGCCCACTTTCGGGCCCCTTTTGGGGTTTTGGGACAATGTAATGGGAAAGAGATGTCGGCATGTGGGTTCACCCACGTTGTATAAATAGATGTCTAGGAAAATTAATTAAGGGGGATAGTAGCCTATCTTTGTGATGTAAGATAAGTGCTAGTAGTGCTCTGTGCATGACTGTAGAAGGGTTGCAGAGCTAAGTGCAAGTTATTATAGATATTATAGAAGGCTTTGTGCTACAACGCAAGGAAGAAGGATCTAGCGAGCTGTGTAGATCTTATGTCCTATGCGTAGAAGGTTTTTTGGTGACTGTGTGCTGTAACCGATTGAAGACACTAATAAACAAGAAGAGTTGGTGGACGTAGCCCTAGGGTGGGGGTGAACCACGTACATTTTGTGTTTCTCTTCTTTGTGTGATGTATCGATGTGTTTCTATGTGATGAATGTTAGACAGATATGATATTGCTTTGTGCCTAATCATGTGAATGGATGCTAGATATGACCTATATGGATGTGCTTAGTGCTTTCATCTACTAGACCTAATGTGTTCCTCTTATGTTAAGTGTTATTAGATGATGGATCTAGTTGCATACTTCCATACTCTGTAATTAGGGTACGTCTGCACTGTTACTAAGAAATGGATATTGATGAAGATTAATTGCTAAGTGCTCTGTTAAGTGTTAGAATCATAGATCTGTGTCCCAACTAAGGTTGTAGACATATGAGTCCTACAATCACACCTGCCTCTACCTCGGGTGAGACTTCAGTTGCTTTGCAGGTGTTGTCGAAAGGGTCGGTAGTTAGGGTTTTGTTGGTGCGTTGTTGTAGCATTGAACCCTGGGTCTGCCCCTGTGTCCCAACATTGCTACACCATATTGATTAAGGTCAACCAATTCCTTACAAAACACAACTTTATTGCAGAAAAAATATAACACAAAAGAAAAATAGAAATAAAGGACTCTGCAATCAGCCTACCTAACACTCACATAGAATAACATGAAAACACACACAATTTTTCTTTTTTTAACAAAAATATTGTTTTAGGGCTTGTCCATTCACCAGGAAGGCATCAAGTTCCCCCCTAATATTTTGCAACTGATAAGTGCCTGCCCCAAGTTTCTCGGCTACATGTAAAGGTCCGAGACATAGATTCTAAAACTTCAAATGTTTTCCCTTCGATTCATTCGCTCTATCCCATTTCAGGACTAAGTCTCCTACTTCAAAATTCTTCTCTCTGGCCTTATGCTTGTCAAACCATCTTTTAACTATCTGCTAATGAGTGATGAACTTTGATTTTTCTTTCTCCCTTTCTTCTTCCATCATGAGGAGGGTATCAATTATCTATTGAATAATTGATGAGGGTTATCGTCTAGATCCTTGAGCAAGCTTAAGAGATCGAATATATAGCTCATTCAAAAGAATGGATTCTTGTCTGTATACCAAAAAGTATGGGGAGTTACCTATAACTTCCTTGCGTTTTACTCTATCGGACCATAAGGAATTATGAAGTGAATTATGCCAATTCCTCTTATTGTCTGCAACTGTTTTCTTCAAGATCCTTACTAGGTTATTATTAGTTGATTTTGCCACTCCATTCCCCTGTGGATAGTAGTTTGCAGAATATATGATTATGATTCCTTTATCTAGATCAAAATCTGTTAGTAGGGTGGAAGAAAATTAAGAGGAAATATAAAAAATGAGAATGGAAGGCATACTGAACCTTGTGATCAGTTGTTGTTCTATGAATTGGATTACCAACTTTTCATTCACGTGAGTCAGAGGGATGGCCTCTGCCCATTTCGAAAAATAGCCAGTAGCAATCAGTATGTATCTATGTTGTTTTGAGGAATTCGGGTAATCACCCCTATGACATCTAAACCCCATTTTGTGAATGGTCTGGATATGGCCACTGGTTGGAGTGGGAAAACTTCTCTTTTTTCCCTCCCCGCGCTTATTTGACAAGTTTTGCAGTTTCTAGCCTATGTATGAGTGTCCCTAAACAACGTAGTCCAGTAATAGTTGGATCTCAGTATCTTGTGATCGGTGGTATTCCCTGCAAAGTGTCCACCCACGAGACCATCATGGAGCTCCTTTACAACCTTGTATGTGTATTCATGTTTGAGACATCTCAAAAGTACCCCATCATAATTTACGTGAAAAAAGCACCGAATTTATGAGGTGATATTGTGTCGATTTCAGTCTAAGAGATATCCTTTCCTTAGGGATTAGGTTTTCAGGGCAAGTCCCATGATGTAGGAGATAAATTAGTTTTCCATAATAGGACTCCTACCCTGGGGGAACATATAAATATTCACTACACCATAACGCCAATTCATTCTCCCACCCAGAGTCTTCATTTACTTGGTCTTGGGATTCAATGACCAGTTTACACAATCCATGCCCCTTAACTAGTTTGGCAGGTTTTATATCTAGATCAAACTTTTGGACAAATTCCATCCAATTTCCTCTTCTTTCCCCCATCTCCTATTGAGTGAATAGGGATCAGACTGTGGGATGAGGCACAATGACTTTGGTGTTATTTTTTAGGATGTAAAATCTGAAATTTTTTACTTCTTTGTATACCGCATAAGCTTGTTTGTCTATAGTAGGGTAGTTCACTTCGGCCCCTTGGAGATTAGTTCTCATAAATGAGACTGGGGCCTCATTATTGCCATCATCCTTCTGATTCAAAACTGCATCTAAAGATTTGTCGGAGGATAAAGTATAGAGGAAAAACTATTTGCTAATGTTGGGACTTCGCAACAATGGAGCTTGAGATATTGCAGTCTTAATATTGCTGAAAGCATTTTTTCGTTCTTCATCCCACTTAAAATCAACATCGTTTCGAATCATTTTTTGTAAGGGTTTGATAGTTTCAGCAAAATCGGGGGTGAACTTCCTTACAAAATTGATTTTCCCAAAGAAGGATTGCATAGCCTTTTTGTTGTGGGGTAAGGGAAGCTGATCTATTGCCTTAATCCGTTCTAGGTCTATGCAAATTCCTTCTTTAGATATAATATGACCTAGTAATTTCCCTTTCTCAACACCAAATATAGTTTTCTTAGGGTTTAAAGATATACTGTATTTTCTACACCTTTCGAAAATTTGGGTTAGATGTTGGATGTGATGTTCTATGTTCTTTCAATACACAATCATGTCATCAAAATAGACTACTACACACTTGTTGATCAATCCTTGAAAAGATACACCCATGGCTGATCCAGGTGGATATCGGTGGCCACCCACCTTTTCCAAATGGCTCAAAACAGTTTTCTGGCAATTTTGGCAGTTTACTATTTTTAGCAGTTTTTCGGGTCCTGAACTTCTGGAGCCATTTTGAGGCCCTAAACGACGTTTTTTGGGGGTATGTTGTGGTCACAAAATGTCATCGAAATTTTGTGGAAAATGTTGTATTCCTCAGATAGATCTTTCCAATGGGCTATCATACGCCTAAAACGGAGATCGTATGAAAAAGTTACGACCTTGGGAAGTTGATGTACCAACTTACCCAAACGGGGCCCACATGACTTTTGGCACTTCATCTCCCAGGGTTAGGTTTTTGGATGTCTAGGACTTTTGGTATTCCCGTTTATTGTAAAAGGGCCTTTAGAGCCTCATTGTAATCATCTTCTCACGAATGCAATAGCCAACATATCTCTTCTCAGAGATAAGCTGCCACCATTCTAGCGAGTCTTTCACTCTGTATTTTTATAGTCTCTGTACATTTCTTTCATTAATAGAAATTGTGTATTACTGTATATCTCTGTGTTTATGGTTGCATCTCTGATATATTTCTATTATATTACTGGATGTATGTGATATCTCTGTGTATTTCTTTATTATATCTCCACTCTCATTTCGTGCCGAAAATAATACGGATCAATGGCCTTATGGATTATTGATTAAAGTTGGTTGTCATTGATGTCAACCTTTGAATAAAGCCTCGTAGCACAAAGGTTGGGTAATGGACCCAATATTGTTTGATGTAAATATGAATTTTTATTGTCTTGTCATGGTAGATAATAAGTAGAAATGGATGAACTCCAAAGTGGTCCCCTTATGGTGAAATCCCTCACGGGAAGACGCTTTGCGGATTGAGTTATCCTAGAAGTATGGTTAGAGAACCCATGATTATTTGTGGAATAATGATATGAACGCCAGTGAATTTGTTAGTGAAACTATCCTAGATGGATAGTGCTTTTCATTCCATTTCCAGTGGTATGTAGAATGTCACATAGCTCCTCAT
>JASDQU010438718.1:103399-115050 GCA_032191745.1 Picea mariana
ATCTCTTGTTACTATCTTCTTTTGTAAATCATTTATGTCCCTATGCATTTCTTCACCTTCATCAACAGTCCAAGTAGGATTTTATTGAGGCTTATTTGGTGTAGAAGTTCCCTTTTTGGGTGGCATGTTGGCCAAGTATCACTTTTGAACCTTGATTTTGAGGTGGTTCTGCTAGACAATATTTATTCTGTGTATCTCCCACATTTCGGCCCTTCTGGGTATGAAACTTTATTTTATGTAGGTATCTGATATTTCTTCTCTGCAATGCCATAGGTCTGATCAAAATTGGATGTGCCAAGTGGAATTTACGGTAACTTTCCCACAACTTACCGATTTTTGTCCTTTCCAGGAGATCTCACTTGTATAGCGCGCCCCACACAAAATAATTGATATAAAATTTTGAAACTCACACCTAAAATACTAAAGACTATCCATGATCCAATGAAACTAGTCCCACTCAATTTGGATACTCTAGAAATAAGTTATGATTGTTTTACCTGGAACACCTTGTTGAGACTAGTCAATAGGACTAGTCAGATACCCTATCTTACACAAGGTGTATCTACAAATTTAAGATGACCCAGAATCTGAAATTTTTACCACATATACCTTACTAATTTTTGTAAATATATTCCATATTTTAGGGTCTGAAACATTACATAAAAACTTTTATAGCAAAAATTCCGCAATGACTCAGTTCAGGATGATTATAGAACCCTATCTTGTAAAGGATGTATCTCCGAAATTATAAGGCCTCAAGAGATGAATTTTGAACCCAACATACCTTGATCCATATAATAAATATCATCCAAGCCGTTCCTTATGAAACATTGTAGAAAAAATTTTATAGTGAAAATTCCAAGGTGTCTTAGATGTAGCAGCGAAACCCCAAGACCTTGAGCTCTGATACCATATGTTAAGAACCAAATATCAATATAGCATAGAAAAACCTCAGAAAATGTACTCAACACCTTGAAAAAGAGATAATTTCAGATAATGATGACAATGAGAGATACAACATGATGAACGTTGATGCAAATGTGGACGATATCAAAGATTACGTGGGGACATCATACATCCTTGAGTATTGAAACCCTCCCATACCGTTAAGCCATGTGTCTAGTCTAACCATGTCAAATTTCGACGCATACATGCATAGTTTGAAGAATTTAAACGTTGTCCCCATTCACTGCTCACTATGGGGGGTCGGTGCAAGATGACATTTGTGGTGGGTGAATGAAAATAGTAATAATAGAGAGGCACAATCCTCATATATGGTGATCATTGTTACAGGAGAATCCCCCTGCAGACAAGTGGATTTCCTCTTGGATACTAGACCCTTATGACCAAGACATAAAAGTGTTAATGTGGACACTGACATTCCTTTTCATGAAGCTAAACTATTCAAAGAAGAAGAAGAAAGAAGGGTAAATACCTTTATCGACATTTGTCCTTGCTCGATCCAGGCTGATCTTAATCTCCAAGTTCTTCAGAAGGTCCTACAATACAATGAGAAACAACAACAAGACATACTTCCTACTCTACCAAGATTAGATTCATAATAGATCTATAAAAAGAAACAAGTTCATGAAATGTACACAAACTTAAAGGAAACAAGCCAAGCATAGATTTATATTAATGAAAACAAAGTGAAATGCTTACAGACATAGATGTAGGTGCAACAACTTCACCAAGCTCTCTTTGTCTAGACCCTTGCTCAAAATTTCCATGATCAGAATGACAGTAACTTTCACTGATAAATATCCCTTATGAGATCATAAGTTTGATGCCTCTAAACTCCATGTATACCACTTATAATATCATAAGTTTGGTATCTCTAAAACTCCATATTCTTTTCACCATGAGGAGGCATCCTTATATAATCTTGGAGAGGCCCAACCACCTTAGAGATTCTTGGCATAAGTTGAGGACTTTTCTCCATCAGTTTTGGATCCTCCCTAAGATCCATCCTTGACCTCAAATTCGAATCCAACTAACTCTAGAGATGAGGGGGATTTTTCCCTGATTTTTCTCAATAGTCAAAGATATCCAAAAACAACCCAGTGCTCCCTCAAAAGGGTACATAGAGAGTTGCAACGCTCCCCCAAAGAAGGCTAGGGAGCTTTGGCACTCCCTGATAGTGGTTAGGGGAGCATTGCCCAAATTTTCCTTAAAAACTCCCAGCGCTCCCCCAGAAGGGTGCACAGAGTGTTGGAACGCTCCCCCAAAGAAGGCTAGGGAGCACTGACAGTCCCTGATAGTGGGTAGGGGAGTGCTAGTAGTCCTTGATAGTGGGTAGGGGAGTGTTGGCCTCCAAAATTGACTTTTGAGTGGTTTTATTCATGGAAAATTCTTTGTACTCCTCATCAGATTATTTCTCTTCCTAAAACCAATATTTGAAGGTGTCTTAAGTATCCCTGTGATGTCATTAGAGACATGACATAGGCGAGATGGCAGTATGATGTTTGCGACACTTATGACACTTATGGTCAAGATGTGACACTTGCGACACTTGTAATGACGACACTTGCAACACTATTGAAGTGAGTAATTTTGATGTGTAACGGTCATTTATGCACATAGAAAGGAAAGTGGGACTTGTGTGATGGCCCAAATCCTAATGCATGACTTTTTTGAAGCATATAAAGTAAATTTTATTACTCAATTCCCTGGATTTTAACCTTCGACCATGGAATAGGCCCTAACAACCATCCATGGTGTACCAATCCTTGAAATGATAGCCATATGTCACTCATGGGTTAAATATTATAGTGCCCTAGATATGGAACATTATCCCAATAAGTTAATGTAGTTGTTGCAAGTTTTAGAAATTTACATCACATTATGGCAAAGTATATCAAAACAATTTATCATACTCTAGATTTAGTTTAGTTAGTTTTGGAAATGAGAGTACATTTTAGTCATTTATTCAGTTAGTTTTGACAATGGGAGTACTTTTTCTAATTTTACTCATTTTACCTATCGGTGCACTACCTCTACCAGTCGATGACGCGGTGGGAAATCTGGGAACCCCACCAATTCCCCCCCAAGACACCCAAATATACTCAATTTTCTTCATTCAACCTCTGATGGTAGGAGATATGGGTCCATTAATCCATGAAATACCTACTTCCTTTTTCCCATAGATCTTCTCCTATGGTACATCTCATCATCAGAGAAGGTCTTTGAATTTGGGGTCAAGGATTCTTCATGCATCAGAGTAGATCTCACTCTCTACTACTCTACCTTGGATGCTACAACTCTTCCCACAAGTACAACCACAACTCTTCCCATAGGCCCCTGGGCAGATTTACATCTACAAATCATGTGAATAAATGTTGATGTTGAAGGGGCTCAAGCACATGTCAAAAATATTAATGTTGAAGCTTGGGATAAGGCTGGGGTGCATGCAAAAAATGCATCTATGGAACTTGATGCTCAAGCATGTGCGGTGTCCACAAATGTTTACATGGAATATTTTTCCCAAGGGACATTACAAAGGGTGGATTGAGTGTCAATGTTGAGATGGGAGCACCCAATGAGGGGATTATTGATATTTTTCTAGAGGGATACCAAATAACATGCTCCATAATTGGGAATTATTCAATGTTGAGTGACGTCCAATACATCAGGTGGCTTAATGGAGAGATTGAGCCAATGTTTGAGATAATGGTCTCCACATGTTAAACAATTGTTCATTATGTTGATGATTGCAAGGGACTCTATTGCTATTGATAATATTACTCATGGTCAAATATGTTTTAATCATTTTTTTTTTATGTTGGGTTGAATTCATTGTCTAATGAACACCAGCGTAAAACATAGAAGAAGTTCATTGAGAGGAATAAATATGACCGGACCCAATTTATCATTGATAATATCTTGATCCATGTACGAGGGTGTGAGAAATTGTGCATGTTTGTGGATATTCCAAGGAAATGTGAGATTGTTAAACCACAACATGTATTATGAAATTTTTCATTACAAATATTTGTAGAGTTTGTTAGAGGAATGGAGGTTGATTATTGGTGTGTCGAGTGTCAATGTTGATATGGGAGCACCCAATGAGGGGCTTATTGATGCTTTTCCAAAGGGATACCAAATAACATGATGCTTATTTAGGTAGTATTCAATGTTGAGTGAGGTCCAATACATCAACTGGATCAATGGAGGAATTGAGATAATGGTCTCCACATGTTAAGCAATTGTTCACTTGGTATTCATTTTCCCTTGTGTTGTGTATGACATGGAAGAAATATTTTCCCTTATACTCAAAGATCACTCACGGAACCACTCTATATATCGTCTCATCTCATCCTTGTTTCGTTTTAATTTTCAGATCGGTCGAATTTTAAAGGAAACAACTATTAAAAAACATTGTACTAGGGCTAGAGTACATGATGGACAACAGTGACCTGTGAATGGGGCCAACGTTGAAATTTTTTCAAAAATTTTCTGTATGACATCATACATCCTTGAGTCTTGAAACCCGCCCATACCTTCAAGGCATGTGTCTAGTCTAACCATGTCAAATTTCAGTGCATACATGCACATATTGAAGAAATTTCAACGTTGGCCCCATTCACTGCTCACTATGCGGGGTCGGTGTATGACATTTTTGGTGGTTGAATTGGAAGTTCCATGACATTTCAAGAGAGTTCCAACAAAGATTCTATAGATGGAAACAATGACATTTGACAATGAGATGCCCATTATGAACGTTGTTGAAAAAATGGATGATCTCAAATATTATGTGGTCGGGACATCAGACATCCTCGAGTCTTGAAACCCTCCCATACCATCAAGGTATGTGTCTAGTCTAACCATGTCTAATTTCGATGCATGCATGTAGAGTTTGAATAAATTTCAATGTTGTCCCCATTCACTACTCAATATGCGGGGTCGGTGCAAGATGACATTGGTGGGTGAATTGAAGCTTCTGAGACATCAACTTGACTTGTTAATTCAATAATCAAACCCTCCTTAAGTATTATGCGGTGAAATCACAACTAATCTAGAAATATAGTGATATTATATTTTTTTTTCTTTGCCATTGATTTGACCCTAGTAAGTGGTGAACTATCCCCTATCACAACTACCATTTCAATCATTTGATATCTTCATAAAGAAACCATGTAGATATTTTACATTTATGTATGTGAAAACTGAGGAAAACTACATTGAAACCAATCAACCATCCATCACCATTCTAACCATAAACACCATAGAAGTCAAAAGGATGTTTCTTAATATAGAAACCCAACAAAAACCATAGAGAAAATTCACTAATCTAGGTTGTATCTTGCATAATCAATTTTGGGATATAAGTAGTAATAGTGAAATAGTAGAAAACTATGTGAATGTTAATTGGTGCAGTTAATTAACAAAACCAAAAAATTAGTATGGTAATAAGACACTATTCACCCTATTCAATCTCTCACATCCTTAAAAAAAGGAGCTCATCATGTTCTAAGAATATTCAAGGTAAAAAATTGAGGGCTAAGACAAAATATCAGGTGGCACAAGATCTAACAACTCCTCCACATATCCCTACCACATATAACATAAAATAAATCCCTCCTTCTAGTATTGCAATGGGCATGGAAGAAACCCAAGAAGCAACTAATATATGAAGTGATGATACTAATGTACAAGACCTCCTATACTAGTTGGAGGAAGCAAGGGAAGAGGTCCTTGGATGGATAACCAGTGCAAAGTCAAGGAGGGATGTAGAAAGTAGAGGTAGAAAAATTTCTTTAATGTGGAATGAAAAAATTATTTCTGACCAACAATTTAAGTCTCAATCTCTGAAAATGCAACACATGGATACCATACAACAACTAGAAAATAAGAACTTAACCCTAATAACAAAGATGGAGGGAGTAAGTGTAAGTTTGAAAAAAATGTCGTTTTAGAGAGATTTATCACTAGAGTAGATAAAGTTATGGAGGAGATGATATCTTATAAACCCCCATCAACAAACACCATCAACAAGGAAGAAACCCAATAAGCAGACAAAGAAACTCTTGCATTCAAACCATTGCCACATGATACAAACATAAACTAACACATGGGATGGGATAGACAACAATTGTTGCACACATGCAGTTTGTGCAATTGGTTGGTAGTTTAGAAGTAAAAATCACTGTGGATATGACCATAATAAAGAAACACCTTTGACATAATAAAAGTTATAATGATTGATCCAAGTAAAAATCCATTAAAAATTGGAAATTATAGAAGAAGGATTAGACAAAAATAATATGCGTGGCCCTTTATCTCAATCAACGAAGGGTGTATGGGGATAAATATGATCTCTTTTGAACTTTTTCATTATTGTTGAATCCCTTTGAATACTTTATGCCAATGTTCTATAGGGGGTACTCAAGAATTATGTACTGCTTCATTGTAAGCTCCTCTAAAGATACCAACTTCTTCTTAATGAATTCCACTTTTGAAGCAAATAAGGTTAAGAGGATAGAAGATCCTTTTGCAAGATCTCAATGCTCTTTTTTGACCACCAAACATACCCATAGAGAGGTTGTTTACCATCCATTATGAATTGATGTATGTCTTAAAATCATTTTTGCGACCTCTTTTGACTTGAAGGTCCCTTGGGGAGACATTTTATGATCCATTACAAATTTATAGGTCCTTTAAAAACATTAATGTGACCTCTTATCTCTTGGCACCCCTCCTCTTTGACTGCCGCATCTCTTTCCATCATAGATTTCCTTTCCTTTTTTTGGGTGGTTTAGATTCTCTCTTATTGAAAAATAATGGCAACGCTTGAAAGAAATTTCATGACTATGCTCTATCTCCTATTTCCTTATAATGACTACCCTAAATGATTCAACATCTTGATTATCTCATGATAACTGTTTTGAGGGGTAGTTTTTTTACAATTATTTGATCAAAGAGTCATATAATTTGAAGTGTTTTTCTTCTTTTCTTATTTTTTATTTATTTCAATCTATATTTTATTTATGAGGTTCGAAGCTAAGTTCTTTAAAACTGATGGGTGATCAAGGATCTTCGTTGTGATTCACCATTAATGTTATTATACGCTGACACTAATTTCCTTCCCTTTTTCATATGATCCAACATCTCCTTTCATTAGTACCTAGACAAGGAGACTCGCGCCCATTCAAAGAAAATACTTTTATGCTCGTGCCCATTCAGAAGAAGAGATAGAGAGCTCGAGATCGCAGTTAGAGAGAGCTCATGGAGGGCACAAGGAGAGAGCTCACAAGCTGCAAGGTTAGAGAGAGCTCGTAGTCAAAGAGAGCTCGCAATCAAAGAGAGCTCGCGGAGGGAACTGAGAGAGAGCTCACAAGCTGCAGGGTTAGAGAGAGCTCGCGAAGGGCACTGGGAGAGAGAGGTCATGGAGGGCACTGACTAGGAGAGAGATCTCGTGAAGAGAATGGTAAGTTGTTGAAAATACTTCTCTGTACTTTCATAAAATGCCTTAGGGTGATCAGTGATGTCTTGATCTTGGAATTCATTTTGAATGTGGAGGATAATAGTGGCGTCCATGTTGACCATTCCCAACTTTCGTAGAGCTCCCATTTGATCTTGAACTAGTGAAAAGGGCCTTTGAGTCTACACCATCCAAAGCTTATCCTCTTGAAGAAAAATTTATAACCCTAATATTATGACAGTGTAAGAGACAATGATAAAAGGAGAAAACACCAAAAATATCTTAGCCTTCTTTTTAAAAAGATCATCTTTTGTTGCCTTGGATGTTCTGGGTAAATCTAGAGGAGTGATCACAAGTTAGAAGCATTCTTTCATGGTTCGAAATTTTGAGTTTAGCTTATGGGATTTGGA
The DNA here is from genome assembly GCA_032191745.1 of Picea mariana. Classification (NCBI taxonomy): domain Eukaryota; kingdom Viridiplantae; phylum Streptophyta; class Pinopsida; order Pinales; family Pinaceae; genus Picea; species Picea mariana. The sequence continues at coordinate 111,230 of JASDQU010438718.1, forward strand.
CTAATATTTTCTCCTTATAATTAGGGCTCTATAGTTAAGTCTTCAACGTGTATGGGCCTTACAATGTGGAAAAGCTTCTGATTTTTTTTTTTATCTTTAGGCACTCAAGTATGAGTTAGTGATTGTTGGAGGTGATTTAAACTTAGTGTTGAGACAAAGGGAAGTTTCGGGAGAGATCAGTAGAATTGATCCCTTGTCTAGTTTTTTTCTTGGAGAAGATGGAAACTCATAAATTGTGCGACCCAAATCCAATTGAGGTGGTCCAAACCTAGAAACATTTTAGCATAGCAAGGAATAGGGTCATGAAGTGCCTTGATAGATTTATTGTCTCTGATGCAATTATGGAAAATATGGAAAATATCAAAACATGGAATAGGGATGGGAGGGAATCTAATCATGTACCCATTGTCTTCATTAAGAGAAGGATGAAAAACATTCTCCAACCCCTTTCAAATTTAATTCTCATTTGCTACAAAATGATGAGTTCACAGTGATTGTAAAGTCAAAACGAGAGGGCATGAATCAAATAATGAGGGTTTTTCTATGTTTCAAATCTACACAAACCTTCAAAGAATAGAAAAGTATCTATACTAGTCAAATAAAAAATACAACACCTCTAAAAATATATATCATAGAAGTGGAAGACAAAATCTCTAAATTGTTTAGTAAAACCCCAACTAGGCTCATGATTGGATGTGAAAAGGCATAATTGCATTCTTTAGAATCTAGAAAAAGGAGCCAATTTGAATGTGAGGAGGTGAAGTGGATATTAAAGAGAAGGAAGATATGGTTATCTCAAGGGGCTGAAATACAAATTTCTTTCAAAACCATGCAAAAGGCATAAAAATAAGGAACACAATTTTTTAAAATTTGGGCTTCCCACTCCCCCTCCCAATATCCTTGGGCTGAGTCACTCTTGGAGGATTTGATTTTTGTTGTGGAGGGGGCTGAGTCATATTCCTAGGATGAGTTTCCTTGTGCTAGGCTAAGTTCTTTGTGGTTGGGTTGGACTCTTAGCTGCTGGGTCGAATTTATGTGCCAAAGGGGCGAGTTATTAATTGGGAAATTGATTCTCTTGAGTAGATCGATTCACTTCCTTGGCAAGTCGATTTTTTCTAGTAGAGGCAAATTTAGTGAGGAGGTCGAGTTATACTTCTATTGGATCACATTTCCATTCCTAGGACAGAGCTCATTGCTGCTGAGGGAGGTCGATTTTGCTTCTAGATCTGAGTTTACTCATTGTTGGCCGAATTTTCTTCTATTGTGGGCCGAATTCCTCTTGGTTGGTCATGTATCTTTTGTTGATACCAATTTTTCCTAGTAGGGGGAGGCACCTTCCTTGTTTGAGACTGTTTCCTTGTGGGGGGAATTGATTCCAATTCTGATCAACATTTTTGTGGAGGATTTTGGAGGCTCTGTATGCAGCAAATTGGGTATCTACAACATACATTAGAGTTCCTACCTTCAAATCTGTTCTAGCTAGATATTCCAACAATTCCAATGTACTTTTGATCAGATCTGTGAGTGTTTTGTTGAAGTCTTTGCTAATATTGGATTAATAATAAAACATATTAGTTTGGGCCATTTTCCTTGTTGTCCTACCTTCATTATTTCTTTATATTTTTGTTATTATAAATAGCAATCCAAATTCCTCAAGATATATTGCAAACTGTTTGATTTAATGCATGAGCTAAAATACCATTAAGTCACAACACTTAAACACAATAACAATAGCAAATAAGGGGCAGTTTACAACAGTGAGAAAACGAAGGGTTTATACAGGGGTAATGGGGTGTGTAACCAAGTGTTTGACAAAAACATTGAACCATAAATACTCCTAGGCTGCTACAACAACCAAATAAGGCATGCTGGTATATTTAATGTAGTCTTGAATTGTGGTCTCGGTGGTTACAACCCACATTGGTGGTTATTAGGTGGGTTTTGTGGTTCCCCATTTATCAGGTGGGCTTTGTGGCCCCACATTTGTGGTTTGGGGGAAACAAACTAAACCCCATTCCTATATATCTATGAGCCCTTGGCTCATTTGTAATCCTTTGAATAAATTGGACCTGAAGATGATGTGAAGGCTTATGGTTGAAAGTGGAGTTTATTCCTCAGAGAGTTCTCCATTATAATTACAATGTTCTTTATTTGATCATGTGTTGATTATTGATTCTAGATTTTATTGTAAATGAAGTTCAATGCCATGTTTTCTCACTCATATGATGAGGAAGAGGATGATTATCAAAAGTCTTTTTAACCCCAATATTTTAATACACATTTCAATCCATAGTAAAAAAGAATATCAAATAACTAATATGGGTACAGCTAAACCTGTAGAGTAAAGATATGAGTGGTTATCTTGGTGGGCATTGTGAGCATTACATTAAGGTGGTTGATGCATTGTTCCATGTTTGAAGCTCACATTCATTAGTCAGTTGGGGCTTCACATTCTAATGAGGTGTTGAAAGACTCCATTCTAAGTCAACAATCCATCTCCTTAGAAATCTTTAGCTAATGAAATGAAAACTTAGAGCATAGTACTTAGTACTTGCTACTATATACTAGATCATTGATGCTTGCTGGAAATTTGATTGGATTGAGGTTGGAATGAATGCTTAAATCTCACATTGCAGGGAAGTTGCACTTAGATATACATCCAAAACAAACCTTGTAGCCATTCCAATACTGATAACTAAGATCTGAAGAAGATATAGTGCAAATCATAACTTCAACTCAGATGGCTAAGTGGCATACACGACAACAACTAGTTGTATTGTGTACAAGAAATCCCAAAAATGAAGAAGAACAAAGAAGCATTGAAATCCTTGTACATGATAGAGGATAGAGGCGTAATGGCCTTTCTGAAGGTATAACACTTTGTACAAAATTGGGACAAATAAAAGAATTTACATTTACCTAGAGTGCTCCACTTTCATTAGCTTGTTTGGAAGAGATACAGTCACTATGCACATGGATCTATACTCTTTGAATATATTTTGAGGCCACCTACTCTTGAGGAGGTTGTTATAACAACCATTGGGCATTTATTGCATGTCTGTCCATGAGATCCATCCATTGGGGGAGTTTTTTGCTTCATTAGAGAGAGTGCCTTAGCTTGTTTTACTATTTTCGCCATCTTGTTGACTTTTCATGATGGTCCACCCCCCTATTTAGTGGAGCGCTCCCTTGGATTTTTCATTGTGGCATAGTTTGAGGATTTTCTTGATGAACATTCCTTTGGATGACCTTGCAAATGTTTCAATGAGATATCTTACAGGGTCAAACAAGCTCAATCTAAGGAGGCATCTTGCTTGAGGAGAGGACAAGTGGCATTCCCATTTATTTGTCCTTCTATTTTATTATGTATTTTGACTTGTCTATTGGAGGTAGTTAGGAGATATGTTATTTTTATTCTTCCTAAGAGAGTTTGGTGGCAGTACGGTTTCCATTAGACCAAAACCCGCAGGTGATTGGTAAACTCATCACCACCAGAGTTAATAGATCCATGAGAGGTTGTTAGACCATGTCGCGAGTCCCAAAGGAGGTGTTGAACACCAATTCAACAATCTCCCCCTCAGCACCAACTGAGGGCTCTCAGCACCAATTGAGATACTCGACACCAATTGAGCGAACTCGAACTCGTAACCTTTTTCTGTGATACCAATTATTGTACAGGGTAAGTCAACTGAGAGGGGGGGGGTGAATCAATTGTATAAAATTTCTTTCATTTTATAAGAAGATTACTTATTAATCAATAAATCATGCCTTTAACATTTAACTTGCAGTAATACATTTAACCAATAAATATACAATCACAT
>JASDQU010438719.1:1018-31689 GCA_032191745.1 Picea mariana
GGTAGTCTTCTTCCATTAAAACCCCTGCATTCACAACAAGGGCAATAACATTTCCCATCACCATGAATCACCATGTGTCGCTTTAACATAACAAGCTCTCTTTTCTCGTCTGGAGTTGACATTGTAATTACCTATTACAACAAATCCATTGAAACATTATAAGTACAATATACAACTCTATTCAAATAATTTGGTATATATTTAGATATTTGTAATGAAAATTATATAGCATGTTCAGAAAAAATAAGGGACAAAGCATGAATCCTAAAAGCATGAATCCTAAAAGCATGAAACATTAATAAGAGGAGGTGGATCTATTATCACCCAAAATCACACTATATAATATTAAGTCCCTAATAAAAATTATGGTAGCTTTAGGGATACACAAGAGTACTGATGCCCAATATCAACAAAAATGCCACTGCTCTTCACTTCTAGTTGGTTTTTTTCCAACTCAAGGGGGAAACCCTAAATGTAAATTTACTAAGGCAAGGATACTTAGATATTCAAGAAGTTCCATGAAATATAAGAACAAAATTAGAGTGATTGAATCTAATTAGAGTGATTGTAGCCGAATCAGTAATCTTTTTACTCTATCAAAAATGGATAAACCATAAAATCTTTCTGAGTGAAAATAAACCATAAAATCTGATTTAAGGAGTGAAAATAAACCATAAAATATGATTTAAGGAGTGAAAATAAACCATAAAATCTGATTTAAGGAGTGAAAATAAACCATAAAATAGTTCAATAGCACCAAATTACTAAATCACACAAAAAAATTTTAAGTACTAACCTTCAAAATATCAGCTATATTGAGTCTGATCAATTCAATGTTTATCTTCTTGAAAGAGAATTGAAATCAAGATTTCATAAAAAAACAGAACACCATTGCATCAGAACACCCGAATGATTTTCTCAACTGTAGAAAATGATTGTCGCAACTATAGCAAATTTGTCGTAACTGAGATATATATAGGATTGATTTGTCGTAAATGACCGTTTGATTCTCACACATGCCATTATTGGTCGCTATAGCAATTAACTGGGGGTTGGTTGCTCTACCGACCAGCTTTCGTCGTTAAAACGACCAACTTGGAAGGTTGGTCGCTAGAGCGACCAACATTTGGACCCCCCCCCCAAAAAAAAAGTATATTTAGTCCAAAAAAAGAAAAAAAAATGACGAAATTTTAAACCGTCGTAATATTTCATCGTAATTTGCGCCCAATGTAGTAGTGTTTGAAGATTTCTATTTTTCACCTCCCGAAAATATGATTTTTACCCCAAAGAAAGTGTGAACCTGGTAAATGACATTTTAAAATTTAAATCCAATTCATTGTTGGTTAGATAATAATAAGACGCGCACGATGTCCACCGTTGATGAAGTTTTTTCATTTGATCGAACGATCCTAATACCCCCGAAGTTTTGGAGCCGCCTAATTTTTAAAGAGGCAAGTCTCTAATGGTCACTTTAGAGCTCCGTGCTTCGGATGTTGCAACAAGTCTTAACAATAAAAACCCTGCAGCTCTGAAACCCAAAAGTGTATGCTCATTTCTTTTCCTAAACATTTTTAGAAAGGGCACAAGTCGTAAGACACATGTACCTTATGAGTCTTTCCTGAGTTGATACATGGCACGTCCATTTCCTCAACATGCCACTGCAGCAGATGATCCTTCAAGATTCTAACAAAGAATTAATTCACAAATCACCGAAGTACCAAAATGTTGAAGTATTAAACATTAACTGATTAAGTTAATCACGATCAGGAGATAATTAATGACCCCACAGTTCGGATCTCCGTCGTTTCCCCTGTATCATATCCTAGAATCTCTGGAGTCTGAACTTCCAAAACACTTGAAGGTTATGCACCATCTTAAATGTGAATAATTAAAAGTTTACAAGTGATTATTCGAAGATTAATCTTTTCGCGGATTCAGGATTCGAGAGGTTCCCACTTTGTCACATCAAAAATTCCAGAACACGAACTGTCGAAGTGTTGGTGGCATATATGACTAGTTAAGAATAATGATTCAAACGCAGATTGCGGATTGCCAGGTAAAATTTCCCATCAAACGTTAATAAATTTACCGTCAGAGAAGTTATACGAAAAGCAATGACTATGTTTTGAATAAAAGCACTTCGATTTTGAATTCATTTTCATTTTCTGCAATTAGCAAGCTTTATTTGTTTGAAGGATTCATGAGTTTTCTATGCAAATAGGTAATTTCACTCTGTCTCCTTAGAAGTTATGGCGCCACGAAAAATGATGAAAAATCCTCATGCGGCTGGCGAGGATTCAAACCCAAATGCGAACGTTCTATCGGACACCGTGTCGTGAGCCATGGACATTGTTAAATCTTGGACACAAGTGTTCGAGGTTATGGAACATGAAATCATCAACTGTCCAGAGGACTCTGCTGAAGAAGAAGAAGATACTTACAAAACTAAACTCAGACATATAGCGCAGTCGGAACTACACAAAATAGCAGTGCGACCGAGACTTATGCCTTATAATGACATGATAAGTTGGGCCTTATAGTATGTTGACATCCAGACCAAGATAATTTACAACCATCAGAAGGTCGTTGTCGGCTCTTTCTGACCAAAACATATGCAAGTAATGTACAAACTATCCCCTGATCCTAAATATACATTCAATGTTGCATTCATTCCAGAGTTTGAGCAAAAGGAGTGCGTCCAGTACGTCGGGAACTGTCCAGAGATAATCAAGTCTTGGTGGAGGAACTCAAAGAAATTAAGAACCGACGCTCATGGTATATATGCCACAACATCTCTGGATGTTCCCATGGTGTATATAGCCATGATGTTATGTCGACTGTTCAGAAAGAAGAGTCCCACACATTTCTCAGTGGAATGGGTATCCATCATGCACGAGGTAGCAGAGGGTTTTACTTTCAATTGGGCCAAAATGTTGTCTGATAACTTGGCCAAAGAGATTGCAAATGAAAAAACAACGAAGTCAAAGGGACAACCTGCCCCCTTTTATATGTCGACATATATCATGGACACCATCTGTTTTATGACGCCTTTCCCATTGATGAATTGGAGATGGAATCTGGTCAGTGTCGAGCCCATTCATTTCTACCATTCCAAGCTATGGGAAGAAAAATCCAAGGATTTCTTTTATGAAATCTGCCACAATGTTGTGATTCTTGTTCACATAGCCCTATATGGCCACCCACCTCCTCGAATTTCAGACCGGATTATGGCTAATCTGGGTAAGCTAGAAATTTTTTTTATTGAGGAGAACTTCTCCTATATCAGAGTTTTGGGTGTTCAGTCCCCCCCCCATGCTCTCCCGCGATTTTTATCGGACCAACTAGTATGCAGGGAAGTGGACTACTAGACAATAACAGGAGGCATCGACAAATAGATGAAGGCAACACAAATAAAGGTATGGTCAAATTTCCCCATGTTTTCATTACTGGATTTTGGTCACTCCAAAGTGGAGGTTATGGCTCTGGATGATGTCAAATTGGTTGACATCGAATTCAAATGACACGACCCACGCAAGGTTGTGGAAAATCACCTAGCCCAGTTCAACATGAAAAGATATGTGCACGAAAGATCCCCGTATGACTAAATATTCAGGGGAGTTAAGTCTTATGAGGAGTTACAGGACAGGTTCCAAACCTTGCCCCAGATCAACAAGATGGTTTTATCATCTTTCAAAAACACAGGTGGAACAACCTACCGAAGGTACTACAAGGGGAGCAATTAGTCACTCCCCCTTCTCAGGAAGCCAAGTCAATAGGTTCGGAAGCCAACCACTCTTGTAAGCATAAATTTAAAAAAGCCCCAAAGAACTCGGAGGTGTTGACTCAGAAATTAGATGCCTCATTGTCAAGTTCGCTAGGCCCTCAGGAAAAGGATCATCTTGAAGCCTTCCTAAAACAAGGACAAATGGTGTCTACTTCGTCACCAACCACCCCTGCTAGTACCTCAAATACAACAGAGCAACAGTAATCTACAAAGATTGATACTCCTATTATGTCATTGACACCTCTGCAATCCAGCCTCGAAAATCCTAATTCCAAAATTGTCTTTGTAGATGATCTTACCCCCATCTCACCTAAAGAGATGCCTCCTTCGAATTTATTCTTTAGTAGAAAATGGAAGGCCATCGTGAAAAGGGAATCACACCAGAAAGATGGAATGATAACCAAAAGGCATAGAATGGTATATGATGGAAATAATCAAGATGCTCCAAAATTCGTAAAGGAAGTCGTAGGTTCATTAGTTGCTTTTGCCATGACCAATCAATAGTCTGTAGACAATTTGGTCGAACAACTACGACAGAAGTGCCTATTGGTAGAGCACTTTCAAAGTCAAACATAGGCCATGGAATGGAATGTAAGGAACAAGATGAGCCAAGACTTTGAGCAAATCAGAGCTCATGATCAACAAGAAATCCAACAGTTGCAGGCTAACCTCGAGGAGCTCCATAGAAATTCACAGGCCAACCAAGGATTGGTCACTCAACGTGATGAATTGATAGGGAAATTGCAAGCCAGATTAGACCTGACCGAAGGTACCTCAGTAGATATCCCAACCTTCTAGACTCAAGCAAACGAAAAACTAGAAATGGCCCAACATGACCTTTTTATGAAGGTTGATGCCATCCAGAAGTGCTACCAGGTAGTAGATCTTGCTCTGAAGGATGTCTATATTAAGGAAAGAGAAGCTCTCTTATCCCAAGATAGGTTTCAAGAAGCCATCATATTGGTGCATAAATATATTTCCCCTAATTTTCCTCTGCTCTCTCATTCCGAACAATTACGAGATGATGTGGCCCTGAAGGTGTGGGAAACAAATTTGGCAAAGAGAAAAATATTAGCCAAGGAAGTAAAAGATGCTCGCCAAGAAGCATTGTCATCATTAGACATGAGACTAATTGATTTTGAGGGAAATAGTATTGCGGAGGCCCTGGGGCAAATCAATATTGAAATAAATCAACGGAATTCCATGAAGAGCAAGGAAGAAACTCTAACGTCCATTAAAAAAATGAGCCAAATTGATCTTCTTAAGATCAATAAGTGGCTAGTAATTCCAAGCTCACAGCTCCAAGCCATAGCTCAGGAAATAAAAAGGATACAGGAAAAAATGCCTCAGGTAGAGAGGAGATTATTCACTTTTGAGGTAAATGAATCAATTGAACCCTCAAAGTTTGTAGTGGAATTATTGAATAGATGAAACCAATGTATCGAACATGGGAAAGCAAGCATATATGGAAGAAAATAAGGAAACATGCACAATGCTCTTTCTTTTTACCCTCCCTATCTTTCACCTTGCTACAACCACTTATCACATTCATTCACATTCTAAATCTTCACCTATCCCTAATTCATCATCATACACCTATTACATCATCATCCTTCCCACTGACAGTTACTTTTCTTCTGCTCGTTATGCATTCCTTGATGAGCCATGCAGTGTTACTCATCTGATTGTCATCCCTCACTGATCCTGAATGTGCCTCATTACATTTGTCGAACATATATGGAGGGACATATGGTAACATATAAAAATGGCGAGGACAATATGCCAAATTATTAAGGAGGCCAGACGATAGTTGTGTCCAGCCTAAAATATTAAAGAAAAGCGGCGTTTTTTCCCAATAGATGAAGAGACAGAGGAGAACGCCAATAGAACTCATCTGATTTTACACGCTGTTGTCTTTTTCAAATATATGTTATTTTCATTGAAAGAAGTCCAACCATTTTGAGTTGTGACATTTTTTGTATAAATACATAGATTCAAGATTCATTCAAGGATGCTTCTTGTCAGATGTAATAGAAAAAACTCTCCTTTTTGAGTATTAATATAGACAAAGATTCTATTTTTTGTTCAATTTGAGTTGTGTGTTTCTTTTGTATTTCCATATCTCTGAATTCCTTTATGTAATTCCTTGAGAAGTGATTGATTGCAATTTAGTATCACAACTACTGTAATCACATTATATCAACAATTCATTAGGTAAGTAGTTTTTCCTCTGTGATTACTATAAGTAAAACAAGACCTGCAAGCTATTTGAATTACTTCATCTCATATCTTGTTCAATGGTGCACTCTTTACTTTCTTCTACTGCAAACAAGGTGAGACTCATCTATCATTGATGCCTAGATTTGTTTAACGGTTTTGTAAGTTTCTCCCACGCCATTTGATATTATAATTGTGACTCAAACAATGAAATACGACCTTTGTATTGTCCTATTATTAATTTCATTTAAGGATAATTTCTTATATAACTAAAGGTAGAAAAAGAACTATGTTAAAACATTCTCTTTAAACATTCATGATGTCTGACATTACTCTTTGAGCCTTAAATTTAATCTCAGGACCAACAGGGAGCACAAGAAGGATGAATATGCATAGACATGGTTGTTCGGCATGAGAAAGTATTTTCAATTGCATAATTATTCTTCTCATGCGGAAGGGAGAATTTCCATCTATCAACTCAAAGGGAAGGCATTTTTATGGTGGGATCAACTTGTGCAAGTACATCAAATCAAAGAGAAGAATGTTACATGGAGGGAATTCAAGAGACATTTTGAAAGGAAGTACCTAACTAAGAGGTATTATGGCAAGAAAATGAAAGAGTCCTTTGAACTCAAGCTGGGAAGTTTGTCCATTGATGAGTATGAAAGAAGATTCTTGAAGTTGTTGAAGTATGTTCCCTTCATCAAGGATGAGATAGTTAAGATTCAAGGGTATCTGAGTGGGCTTCCATCTTCCATCAGTCACAAGATCCAGTATGATGATCATAAAACTATGGAAGAAACTATAAGGAGAGAAAAATGATTGTATGATCAGCAAAAAGAAAGTCCTACTTTCCAAAAAGATTGGGAAGACAAGAAGAAGTTTAAGAGGAAGCAGAGGCAAAAGGGAAACAAACCACCATTTTTTAGGAACAATCCTCAAGGAAAAACAGTTTTGAGAGAGCCCGGGATGGCTGAAGTAGGTGGGCAAAGGCCAAAGCAGACACCTATGGAATGTTGGGGTTGTAAAGGAGATCATAGCTATAGATATTGTCCTCCCAGAAGGGACAAGATGATAGTTGTTTACAATTTTCATCAAGTTGAAACAATGGAGGACATGGGCAGGAGAGTACCAAGAATCTATGCAGCCCTAGAAAACAAGCAAGTTGAGTTTCAATAACACATGATTGAAGTTGAAGGTATGATCAATAACCATGCCTTTACTATTTTAATAGACTCGGGAGCTAGTCATAGTTACACAGATCCTAAAGTTCTGGAAATATTATGCTTGTCGATAAACAAGCATGAGAAATCTTGGCTGGTACAACTGGCTACAGGAGCCAAGAAGAAAGTTGTTGAGTCAATTAAATTATGTCTAATGGGCATGAATGGACTAAGTACCAATGCAGATCTGAATATATTGCCTTTAGGATCATATGATTTCCTAATTGGTATGGACTGGTTGGACCAACACCATGCCATTTTAGACTACCATAACAAGGCATTCACTTGCTTGGATGAGGAAGGAAATCAGAGAGAAGTCTAAGGAATTCCCAAGGCAATTGCTATTAGAGAAATTTCAGCAATGCAGCTGAAGAAATGCTACAAGAAAGGCTTTCAAATATTTGTAGCTCATATGAAGGAAGCATCTAAGGATAAGGTGCCAATTCTGGAGGACCATGCAGTCCTGGAATATTTTGAAGATGTGTTCAAGGAGGTACCAGGACTACCTCCAAAGACAGATATTGATTTCTCTATAAATTTGATGCCTAGAGCAGCCCTAGTGTCAAAGACTCCCTATAGAATTAGTACATTAGAGATAAAGGAACTGCAAATGCAGCTTGAAGAGCTTCTGAAGAAGGGGTATATCATCCAAAATGTATCACCTTGGGGTACCCCAATATTGTTCGTAAAGAAGAAAGTTGGAACAATGAGATTGTGCATTGATTTTAGACAATTGAACAAAGTAACTATAAAGAACAAGTATCCTTTACCAAGGATTGATGATATCTTTGATCAATTGAAGGATGCAAAGATATTTTCGAAGATATATCTCAGGTTAGGATACCATCAAGTAGGGATTAAAGAGGAAGACATCAGCAAGATCGCCTTTAGAACAAGGTACGGTCATTATGAGTTCACATTGGTGCCATTTGGGTTATCAAATGCACCTGTTGTTTTTATGTGCTTAATGAATGGCATTTTTAGGGAATATTTGGAAAAGTTTGTCATTGTCTTTTTGGATGCCATCCTTGTATATTCCAAGTTGGAAGAAGATCATGAGCATCATTGGAGGATGGTGTTGCAAGTGCTAAGAGAGCATCAACTATATGCCAAACTGAAGAAGTGCTTGTTTTATCAAAACATAATTCACTATTTGGGGCATATCATATCAGAAGAAGGGATAGACGTGGACCCTAAAAAGATTGAGGCCATTAAAGGGTGGAAAACACCTAAACATGTAACATAAGTCAGATCCTTCATGGGTCTAGCTGGCTACTATAGAAGGTTCATTGCAGGGTTTTTGAGAATAGCTCACACCATCACTTCTTTGCAAAGGAAGGGGAAGAAATTTCAATGGACAGAAGAATGTAAAAGAAGCTTCCAACAATTGAATCAGTTGTTAACCAGTGCTCCAATTCTGAATATTGCATATCTGAATGAAGATTTTGTGGTTTGCACTAACGCATGTAAAGAAGGACTAGGAGGATTCCTCAGCTAGAATGGGTTTTTGATATGTTTTGAGTCTAGAAAATTGAAAGAGCATGAAAGGCTCTACGCCACTCATGATTTGGAGTTGGAAACCATTGTACACACTCTAAAGAAATGGAGACATTACCTCATGGGAAAGAGGTTTGAGCTCAGGACATACCATCATGGTCTAAAGTATTTGTTTGATCAACCTACATTGAATGCCAGGCAGAGAAGATGGTTGGAATTCCTCTGTGAATATGACTTTGATATCAAGCACATCATAGGAAAGGAGAACAAAGTGGCTGATGCACTCAACAGGAGAGTGCATGAACTGCATACTCAACCATCAGCATATATCAAACGGATCTTCAAGGAAGAATCTCTGAGGCTGCAAAAGTTGATTCGCAGTACATAGAATTGGTAACAAAATTACAGCAAGGTAAAGTGCAGCAGAAGGCTGAAGATTTCGAATTGGGAATTGACAGAATTCTCTTGTAAAGAAACGGATTTTATGTACCCAACTCTTCCGGATTGAAGAGTGTGATTTTAAAATAAATGCACAATGTACCTTATGCAAGACACCTAGGATATTAGAAAACAATTTCAGCAATCAAAAGCCAATATTATTGGCCAGGAATGAAGAAGGAAGTTGTTGAATTTATTGCCAAATGCTTGGAATGTCAAAAGGTAAAGGTTGGGCATAGACACCCAGCTGGTTTGCTACAGTCGTTAACCATCCCTAAGTGGAAGTGGGAAGTGGTGACAATGGATTTCATGACAGGATTTCCTCGAACAAGCAAGCAACATGATGCAATCATGGTAGTAGTGGACAATGCTTACTAAAGCTGCCCATTTTATTCCATTGAAGACCACTCACAAGGAAACTAACGTTGTTGATATCTATATAAGGGAGGTAGCACAAATGCATGGTATTCCCAAGACAATTGTTTCTAACAAAGACCCAAAGTTTACCTCAAAGTTTCGGAGAGGACTATTCGAGGGGTTCATAATGAACCTAAACTTCAACACAACCTATCGCCCTAAGTCAGATGGACAAACAAAAAGAGTAAACCAAGTGATAGAAGACATGATAAGGATGTAGTGATGGACAAACCATCTAAATGGGAATATTATCTACACTTGGTAGAATTTACCTACAATAATGGGTATCAAGCATCATTGGGTATCAAGCTTATTGGGGTGTTGCACTTTCTGCCATAAAGTGCAACACCCCAATAAGCTGGGACAATCTAGATGATAGGGTAGTGGTTGGGCCAAAGTTTCTCAAGGAAATGGAAGAGAAAATGTTGAAGATTAAATAGAATTTGAAGGCTTCCCAAGACAGACAGAAAATTTATGTAGACAAAGGCATAAACCACAGAGAGTTTAAAGTGGGTGACAATTTTTCCCTGAAGGTAAAAGCCAACAGAAGTTCCTTGAAGTTGGGAAGTTGTTCCAAGTTGGAAGCCAGATTTTGTGGACCATTTGAAATCCTAGAAAGGATTGGACCAATAGATTATATGCTTACATTGACTTCATCCATGAATGTTCATAATGTATTTCATGTATCATTGCTTAAGAAGTATATACCTGATGCTAATCATGTGATTGATTGGAATGCGATCCAGGTGGATCAAGAGGGCACTTTACAAGTGCAGCCTGTGCACATACTGGATTGGAAGAGCAAGCAACTCCGGAATCGAGTCGTAAATCTTGTAAAGGTTTAGTGGACCTTGTATGGTCCTAAGGACACAACATGGGAGCATGAATATGCTATGCGGGTAGAGTACGCACATCTTTTTGAAGATTTTGGAAATATTTTTGTTGTTTTGTAAAGAGTTGCACTAAGGGCAGTGCAAAAATTAGGGGAGGGGATTGTAATAGCCCAAGGCCGAGCCCATGCTGAATTGTAATTATGCTTATAGGCTGGTGAGATGATAGGTTATAAGCTGAGAGACTTGTGTGTTTATTAGGCTGGTGAACCAGATGCTAAGGCCAATGAGCCTGATTTTGTATATGTAAATACACACATATCATTAATAAAATTACACTGCTATGTGTAGACCCTCCACAAAGAAAGAGTTATGGAGGACTAAGCTCCACTAGGTGGGTAAGGGGATAAGTGTATAGGAATAGGGGCTAAGTTAGACCACTTACTTCTAAAGGAATAATATTATATTATTATTTGTTAGAAGCTAAGGTTTGATATAACCATGTTGTCCTAAGTTCCTGGGGGAAAGGGGGAAAAGTGTTAAGTAAAGCTCATGCAGCTTCAGGGAGACATGTGTGAACCTGGACGCATGCAGTTTTAAGTGGGAAAGTCAGCTCGTTGGGGGGGGCCTCACACACCAGTCTCATGATTCTCACAACTGTCACGATACTTCACCATTGTGTCTGCACTCTCGTGAGGTTAGCTACCCTGGAAGAGATACATACTCCCCACTGATGCACACACCAGTGTAACCTGCAGACACTGAAGTTCTACTGCGTATTTCCTGTGAAGCCATACGAACTTGTATTTTTCTTGAGTCATGTTGTGTCGTAGCGGTTGGCGGTTGCTACCAAAACATTTTTGGCTAAGCTTGGTTTGCTGTCATATTCTGTGTCCATACCCATTTTCTGTGATTGAATTCACATGTGTGTTATTCGAATTATTTTGTTGACATCACCTGTGTTCGTTTGACATAAGAGATGAATTAAAGAAGCAGGTTGTCAAGACTGTGAGAAAGAGCCCAGGTGAGAGAGTTTGTTGGGAAGTGAGTTCTCCTAGAGGGAGTCCCATAGCAGCTACAGTACTCTGAGACTTTTGATCCAGCATGTTGTTAAATCCCATGGTAAGGGAGGTGTAGTAGCCGATGGAATTGTATTAGTGAAGGTGTACCCTCCTAGGGTGGAGCAGGCATGTGGGGAATGAGGGTCTGTGGGTTGTGGGTGTAAGTGGCTCCTGGGATAAAGGATCCTTCCTATTGTTCTGTGCAACTTCCTTGTTGTCCTTTCCAAGCCTAGAATTCCCTTGCTCGATGGAGTTTAGTCCCAGCTCGGGGGTGACCCACTACTGAGTGTGATGAGCAGCATGGTCTAAGGCTGGGAGGTTCATGGAAGGTCTGCACGCAGTTGGTGGTCATCTATTAAAATATAAGTATCAATTCTTCGTTCGTTGTATGTTGTGTATTTGTATTTTCATTATAATTAATGAGTAATGCATGTATATATATGTTGCATGTATGTGTTAATGTTGCTTCTGCATGAACATGTGTATGAGTAGTGTATTGACATCTGTTTAATTGCATTAGATAGATATATATTTATATGTGTGAATACCAAATGTTATCTCTATCTTCCAGTTAAGTTTTATATGTGATTATTTCCGCAAAGTTACTCGGTGTCATGGCTTGGCCTATTGTTTAAGGCCGAGAAAGGAGGGACATCATGAGAAAGGAGGGACATCACATAATCTGATGATGAGGAGCATCACATATTCATGAGAAAGGAGGGACATCATCAACATCGCCACTCTCCTCCACACACGGGCCAAACAAGATAACAGGGTGATCATCTTGTACATTCAAGGTATCAGGGGATTCTTCCATTTTGAGCATTTTAACGATTTGATTTCTATATTTTCCATTCTTAATCAACTCATTGAATGGAACATAAATTTTGATTTTAACCATTTCACTTTCAAAATTAAAAGAAGATGAGACTTTTTCTACCTCTTTGATGACTGCTTCCTTTCTTGCCCCAGGTATTTTCTTTTGGGGTTCTTCTTTGGATTTTCCTTTCTCCATTGCATCCTTTGTTGAATTATCTTTCTTAGGTTGGCTTGAAGAAGGTGTGTTTATCTGAAGTTCCCTTGTAGGATTTTCCTTTGCAGGATTTGCAAGCACATTTTTACTTCTGAGGTTATACTGTTTCTGAAGCTGCATAATGGCATTTTGATATCCCTTCTGATATCCATTCTTAAACTCTTATGTTTACAATGACAACATATCATCATTATCATGCATAAACTTATCATTTGCATCCATAAATTGATCATGTTCTTCTTTAGTTAAGAACAAATTTGTTTTTGTATCATCACAACAATGCATATTGTCTTCAATTGTTTGATCAAAATCTTCATTTACATAGTTTTTTTGGAAAGGAGGTTTTATTTGTTGATCACCTTGATTTCTCTAGTCTCTTTGCCTAATCTGTGGAACTGGAGCTCTTCTAAAATTTTGATTTCTGGGCTGAAAATCAGTTTGATCCCTGGTGGCAGGCTTATTCTCCAAGGAAAATCTTTCCATGAATCTTTCCATAGTTTTCATCATCATATCAAATTTCGAGATGATTGAGAAGTTGAGGGTTGTGCTTCTCCTTGGACTTTCTCCACATCTCTGTCAGGATTATGTTTGATCTTCCCTGATGCCATCAGATTTACCTCTACTTCAATTGCATCACTCATCATATCATATAATGTATTGGATATCCTTTCTCTTAATAGCAAGGCAAAGTCTGTCAAAAGAATCAGCATATCGAAGTTGGACAACTCCAAGAGGAGGTTTTACTTCAATAGGAATTGAATTATAAACTTTCATAAATCTAGTTGAAAACTCTTGTACTATTTCATTTGGTAATATTTTTATGTTATTGTACTGAGTTAGCAACTGAAGATGATTATTTTTATCACCCCACCTTGCAAGAAAAAGTGTTTCAAAAGATGCAAAATCAGGGATACTCGCTGCAAGAAGAGATTAAACCATTTTCTGACTTCTCCTGAAAGAGTTTGTGCAAACAACCTAAGTTTTGCATCCTCATGATCTACTTTCTCTAGGTCAACAAAACCATTGAAAAAATCTAAGTGTCTTTGGGATGATACATTTTCTTCAACATCGAATGATCTGATTCTCTGATTATAATTTTGGGGTAAATCATGCAACTGGGCAGGCAAGGCAAGATGAGCAAATCTAGCTGCCATGGATCTAGGAGGATTTTAGGCTATCTGAATAGCCTGAGTGGGGACAGTCTGAATAGGAATAGTTTGAATGGGGAAAATGGGAATCAAAGACTGGAATTTCTTCTCATCAATGATAATTTCATTCAACTTAGATTCTCATCTAGATCTAAACAAGGTTTGTTCAAATTTTAAATCAAAGTCAAGGTCATCGATACTTTTTAAGCCGTCTTTAGGTAAAGATAGATTTATGTCCAGGAAAGCAAATGATTTGACTGTCTTTTATTTTCTTTTGTGCAAGAGTTTCTCAGGATCAGACACATATGCTATAGATTTTGGATCGAGGTTCCTTCTAGTGTGAATTATCTTAGGTGCTAAGATTTCTTATTTTCTCAAAAAAATAAAATATGCTACTGATCTTATTAAATGAAGTCGCCAGGGTAAGAATAGTTCAGCCAAAAAATGGTGTCAAATTCACTATTACCCTCAGGAATCAAATCTAAAGCTTTTAGTCGTTCTTTCCCAGGGAAAAATTTCAATTTCGTCCCCGGCAATGATGCCAAAATGTTAACGCTAAGTAAATTGTTGGGATGAAGAAACAATATACAAAGGTAACCTACAAACCAACTTTAAGACTGGAAACTAGCCTTTCTAATCTAGAGAGGGATCTCTCCGAGACTTGATCTCTGATAGACAGGTTGCTTTAAATTGATGGATAGATTTAGAATTTTGAGATAATTTTGCTTTAAATTGATGGATAGATTTAGAATTTTGCTTTAAAAGATAGTACTTCTAGGGCTATGGAGTCAACCCATGAAAACAAAGAAAACAATGCTTGGTAGATAGAACTCCTCGGAGGAACAAAGGCTAAATAAGGTGATGAAATTCAATGTTTAGTTTGATCATGTAGGGTGAAAGAAGAAAAAAAACACACAACAAGATCAAAGCACCACAAAGGATGAATTCTGACCTAAGTTGAGAAGATAGACTTAAATCAGTTAAGTCTAGAGCACCATTAGATGAATGTTGGACTTTTAATTTACCAATTTAAAGAGAAGAAAAGTGCAGATGAAAATAAGTACACTTGGGAATACATACAAATAAGAGTACAATCTTCAGATCACCACCATTAGAATATTTTTCTTAAGGAATTCAGGACTTCTGCATTTGTATTTATTTAGATTCAGAAACCTACATTGAGGATCAAAATGTCTATACTTATGCCCGCATGCCCCATTTTTACATCAAAATAGTCCATATATATAGAAAACTAAAGCTACACTTAGTTGCTAGGAGTCGAACTACTATCTCCTAGGGTTATGGATCTGGTTGTTTTCAAAGAGAACAACAACCTCTACAAAATTTACCAAAAATAGGAAAGTCGTTTGCCAATCATAACCTATCCGAAATGTCATTTACAATCATAAATGCTTGAGAAAATTTCAACCATATGGTTGTGATGAGTGATCATGTGTATCACTGGATAACATTGTCAGCTTTGCGCAATAAAGTCTGGTTTCTGCTGCACAAATGTTGGTTGCGATATCTGCGCAAAGATTTCACGCAACAGATCTTCATGTTGAAGTTTCTCACGCGAATCCAGTTGGCAACAAAGGATGGGATCATTCAGTTTGTCTGTAGCTTCCTTATACAATCTCACTTGTAGTTCTTAAGGCACTGTTTGCCTTTCTTAATGACAAATTTTGTCTCTTTAAACTCCTCACCTGTTTCAACAAAGCCGCATTCATTTTCAATTTTGATTGAGCATCAAAGATGGTTGCACAAGCCTCGTCTATAGTTGGTCTGCATTTCTTGTAATGTTTCATGATCCCTTCCTCTGATATTCTTTTTTCCTCCTACTGGTGAGGTAGGAGATCTCTGACATGCTTTACTTTGTGATGCTTGTGCTTCAGGAATTCTGTTTGTTAACTTTCTCCTCAATTCGTTCTCCTGATAGAATTGGGCTATAACATGTTCATATTTTTTTTATTTGTTGTTTCACCTCCTTGATTTCTGCATCTTCAATCTCCTGGGCTACACATTCAACAAAATCTGTCTGAATTGTGAGTATGGGAAACCTCCTAGTAGAGGACCTGGTGCGGGCTTTACTGGGAGATTGTGTCTCCTCAATTTCATCAGTGAATATTATTTTTCTTCTTTTCTTCAAGGTTGGCTGGCTAAGTGATGAATATTCAATTTCTTTTCCTTTTCCCCTTTCAACAACACCTCCTCCTTTTACCCGTGAACTATGAAGTGTTCATTTCTCAGCAGATAGGGGAGTATCTCCTTTAGGGTCTATGGGAATGTTTTCTAAAATCAAGAAAGAATCCCACTCCATGTTTAACTTACCAAGCTCCTCAACCACCAACATCTTTATCAAGGAAAAATGGAATAGGCTATTCTCTAGCTGGTCAACTTTAGCTTGGACACTGTCTACCATCTTTCCCAAGCTTCTACAAAGGAACAAAGGAAGTTTAAAGGATTTTTCCGTGTGAAATGAATCATGAGACTAATGTGGTATTGATGCACCTTATCAAATCTACCCTCACAAGTAAAGTACTTCTGAATTATCCTCAGAAGCTTCTCAAAAGGTTCCAAAAGATATTCACTGGGAATGTTGGCTCCAATTTTCCTATTTTTGTATTTAGGTTTGAGAAAATCAATATAACATGAAGTATCTAATGGCTTACCTTTAAACCATTTTTCTCCCTACATAGGAATTTCCGTCGCAGTTGATCTGGTTTCCTCTGACACTTGAAAAGTGATCCCTACAATAGTTGCACTGACACCAGTAAAGTTAAGGGCGAACTGCTTGGTCAGCTGTGCATTATACCCTTGAACCTTTTCATAGAATCTTATGCATCTGGCCTGTTTAAAGGACACTCTGATCGCCGAGTCTATGTTTACTAACTTTAAATTATGTGGCTCAAACCTCATGACTTTCCTGCTTCTTGCATTCTTTCTTTTTCGTTGAGGAGTTGTCATGATGTTGATATATGTCAACTGCAGGTGCACAACAATGGATTGTAATAGCCTTTGTGCAGCGAAAAAGGGAATAGTAACCTCTGACAACAAACGAGAGCAATAACTTTCGTGCAATGAATGAGAATAATGACTTTTGCATGGTTCACAGGAAAAGGTAGCAACATGAAACTATGTGCAACAAATAAATCAGCAGCAGGAAACTCGACGCAACGGAAAAATCGGCATAGTAGTAAACAATAACGGAAAAATTTTGCACAGTAGTAAACAACAATGGAAAACTTCGACGAAGCAATAAACAACAACAGAAAACTTCGGCGCAGGAGTAGGTAATAAGAATTTAGCTCAAAAGAAAGAAGGATGATTGTGTGAAAAACAAACTCGTTCCAGAAGCTAATTTGCAATGGGCTCCAAGAAACACTCTTGAACAATGAATGAAAGCAATGGAGGATACACAACAAAATCAAAGTAGCAGATTTACGTAGCGATTGGCAGCACACAGTATTTACGTAGCAAAGGGCTTCAGAGCTTACTAAAAAGCCTATGGACGACGCACAAGTATTGAAGGTGATGGAGAAACATGAAAGGTGACCAATATTTATGCTTGAATGGATAAGAAACAAAATTATGAAAATTGACGAAATATCCATAGCGATGGGATGTTTTAAGGCAAGTTAAAGATTTGCGCAACGAAATTGCGTAGCGGGTACACCTTTGAAGTTTGCAATGTTACAAATGATATGAAGTGCCATGATTATTCCCTTTTCTAACCTCATGATTAGGTAATGATGAACCATAATATCTTTTGACATGGCATTCATTCTAACCACTTGATTCGACCTTGGTACATAATTTCCCACTTTTTGACATGACTTGAGACATAGGAAAGTAGACCTTTACAAATTAAACATGACGAACCTTACACTCTTTTAACCAACTTACGGCTAAACCCCTTACTTGAAATTTCAATCCATTCTTTGTTTGGTCACTGACCTCAGAAGCTTTGACACACTAATTATGACTCATCGAGCAAAGTCTTGATTTTTTCCAAGTTTAAGGCATGACTTTGAATTTTTTTTGGACAAACCTCTAACTCTAGCTACAAAAATCACGGTGCTAACACATTGCAATGGTACCAATAATTGAATCAGGTACCAAACCCTGCCAAATCTATTGTTGTCAGTGATTTTTTTTTTTAACTTTTTTGCGGTGCACACTGTATAGGAAGACACCCCGATGCACACTATACATGAATATCGTCTCAGTGCTCACTGTATAGACAAGCACACCAGGGCACATATATTTGTGTAAAGCACCAAGTGGTCAAAAAAATAGATAGCTTTGATTTTGTATCATATGCGCATGGGTTAGCGGTGTGCAAGGATTAATAGTACATGTCGGTGCAAGTATATTATTGATGCCCTTGTGCGTTTTGTTTAATGAAGTGCACTGAAATAATAGATTGTATAAAAATTTCATAATTTTTATTATTGATGATTCCAATTTTTTTTTATACAAGATGGATGATAGAAGTTCAAAGATAACATCTTATTGCAGTGAGCGCAATGGAAGCTCATCCCAATAAGAGAGGCAAGCAAGTTCTTTAATTTTATTAACAAGCTATTATATAATTTGAAATATTTGTAAGTTTAAATCAATGATATGTATTGGTTAATGCATGTCACGCGGAACAAAAACTTGCAGAAACTCGATAAGATTGTTCACAATCTGAGTGCAAAAGAGTGTAAAAACTTTATGGAAATGTTGCAAAGAGAGGAAATAGGTGGATCGAAAGGTAATCAACATTAAGTTTTTCTTTGATTTTTTCTAAAAATGATTTTCTTAAAATTAATCACTAACGAGTTTTAAACACTCGATTTCACTTTTTTTTAATGTTATGTAGTGACTGATAGCGAGGGAATGGAATCTCTTCATAAGAGGACAAAAATTGTTAAGGATGTAAATGATCATGACGACTTGGTCATCGGTTCATTTGGAGTGGTGCTTGAATTTAATGAGAGGGGGGGAATGTTTTACAGAGCTTTGAGGGATATAGTAGAAAGAACGTACAAACATCATTTCCACTTACAATACAAAAATCAATTTAGTGACTCCAAGAATCAGGCTATATGTTTACTACAAGAAGCGTTTCCGGAGCCATGGTCAATGAGACCCGTGAGACTTGCAATAGCAAAAACTTACAATAACAAAAAAGAGTCATATAAAATGTATTATTACTAAACAATTTATTCTATAATATGTTCCAATAATTACCAAATAATTTCTTTTGTTATATTTACTTTCATGTCCATTTAAGAAAACACTATTGTGCTTTTTCATTTTCAGGAAGATTAAGAAAATTCCAAGCAACAAATAAGGGGAAATCCAATACATGTCAGTAAGTATGTCCAAAAGAGTGTACAAGGAGATGGTAAAAGAAATGAACATAATTGCATCATAGGAGGATGCATCCCAACAACAACTTGCATTACAGGTATGCGATCATTCATGTATTCTTTTATGTACATCGAATTTATTTATCATATTAAATACTATTTTTCTATTGTTTTGTTGCGGAAAAGAAAACAAAATGGAACCCAATGATCACAAAAGACATGACGTCAAGGAAAAAAAAGGGTTGATCGCAAAGTTTGTGAGTACTTGTGTTTTCGACGTTACTTAAGTTTTCATTATTGTTGCGATGTTTGTATTTGAAATTAATTTACATTGATCCATGGATGTCTACTAATAGGTGCTAACATACAAAGAAGAGCCAATTGAAAAATTGATCAAAATTGGGTTAACTAAGGGTTTGTGATTATATGTTGAAGTATCAAGGTTTAATTGAACAATTTGTAAGTAGCTATGTTGTTTAAATTCCCTTGTTTTATAATTAAAGGAACAAGAATAAATATTTATATTAATTATATCGACTATGATTTGTCATGGTGTATTAAACGTGTAGGAAACACAATAAGGAGAGGAGCCACTAGAAAATCTTGTGATAAGTGGCATGAGGCAAGGCTTCAAAATGATGTGTATGGTTTATGAATCAATCAATGATATAGTACGCTTTTTTTATTTACACAATCATGTATATTCTACTGTATTATAAAAGTATAGTTACTTATTATGTTTTATTTCTATGTTTGTAGATGGAATAAGAGCAGTTGGAACGTCAACAAGAAGTCGAGCAAGAAAACATTTGTTTAGACAACCAAAGTACAATATCGCCTACAATTGATCAAGAAATGAGGGGTGCACACAACTCGAGCAATGACAACAGTTCAAGTGATAAATGACAGTCAATATAATTGAATGTTACTGCAAGTTGTATGTAGTTTTGTAATATCGGTCTATAAAAATCAGGGATATTTTTTCTTAATGTAGTGGACATAATGTCTCAATTTCATGAGGACATGTTACCAATAACTATAACAATTACATATTGGTTCCATTTTGATTATTGTGGACCTTTACATTGTCCCATTTTGTATGACCATGGGTCTCTTATTCATATATAATCAAATGGGTTTGTTATTTTATTGCATTGTCAAATGTTGTAAAATGTCGCATTGTTGATTAATTAATATGTGAATGATTTGCATTGTTTCAAATAACATAGGTGTAATATGTTGGATAAGGCATTAATGTTTTTGTTGTATCAAAATGCAATAACAAAAATATAAAAAACAATATGATTATAAAAAATATTTGTAATAGAACTATATACATATCGATGAATTCTTATGAACTCACAAAATGGTGCCTGAAATAATATACACATCGGTACTTTTTAAGGGGTTATACACACTAGTACATATTAAGAATACTAAAGCACTGGTACATATTAATTATGCATAATCATCCATGCATAAAATGTGTGATAATATATATCATTATACGATGGGTGTGTGATAAATACGCATTGGTTATTTAAATATAATAACAACATCGGTGCTTTAAAAACTCAAATGCTCGAGTGCATTTAATAATACAAGCGCACCAAAGTTGCATATAACGAAATGGGAATTCAGGGCATATTAACCATAACTATATCGATGCATTTGTTTCATATGAAAGCACAAAGGTAGTAAAGTAATGACGAACCCACGTGTTTTCATCTTATGTACACACCGGGGCATTTTCATGTAATGGTGTCTGTTGTGGTTTTGTTTATGTTCGCACCGAGAATTTATGTAATGGCACGTTGGTGAATTTTTTTATGTACGTTTCGGACCATTTTATGTAAGGTCGTTCTAGTGCGTTTTATGTTTTGGTACGCCCCAAGGCATTTTATTTAATGGCGCACCAGTGCATTTTGACAATAAAAGCACATAAAAAATAACATCCACTACAACCTGGGCCCACCCAATTTTTTTTAGTTATAGGGAACATTCACTAAAACCTCCGCTAAAACATTTGCAACCAATAGAGGAGGTTGTAGCATAGGTTTTTTAGAAAAAATTGCTAAATTTTGTAACATTAAAAACCTCTGCTAGAAGGTGCTCTCCTTGTAGTGTTTGCATCACAAAATGGTTAATGATGGCATCCAATGGATTTTTATTTCTCTAGTGTCACAATCTAGTTTCAACAACATAATGGGGAATCAATTTACAACTATTACAATCATAAAGAACAACTTATTTTCAAGGAGTAATGATTGTATTTAAATCATGAAAAATATTTACGTCCACCATTCATCCAATCGTGGTAGAATAGATGTGATTACTTCAAACAACCCATAATAGCTATATTGCAAGTTGTCACTATTTGTATTATACCCATAGATTATCTTCAAAGGAGAGTCCATCACTTACTTGAGCATTGTGCATGACTAGATGGATAAGTCAAATATTTTTATACTACGGTTGGTTAATAAGGAAAATGTTATTAGTAATTTCATTAATCTCCCCATTTACTTCACTGGTATGCTTACACATGGACAAAAGACTGGTGGCTTTGGCCACTTCAATGTTTCTTTTTGGAAGATGGGTTGAAACCTCACTATAACTTCATTGGCTAAATGTCTAAAGGATATTGAAGAACCACTGGTGGATGAATATGGGGATTTGTTTTACACGAGAGGAACATTGAACCACTCATTGCATGAACCTTTACTACACTCTTAGTCTTATGAAAAATGGTTGTTCTACATGCAAGATGATATACACACACCTGATATAAGTGTTGATAATACACGATTTTGCAGGTCAAATAGGAAATTTCCACGATAATTGTGTTGGCAGTAATGAAAATTGTTGTGTGTTTGCTCTTTTATCTCTTTTATCATCAAGCAGGGTGTTTGGCATTGTTGAAATGAGTTTCCTTCCTATGGGACACTGGTGAATCCATGAATATGTGTCCCACTTTTTAGTGAAATTTGACAATGAAAATTTGACATTTTACATATATTTTAAATTGAAACCCTCGAAAATCATACATGCCTTGTGATTTTTGACGTACAGTAAAAAAAAAAAATTGTAGGAAATGATGTTATATTTCTAATAGTATTTTTTTCAAAAAACATTATTGTCATTTAATGTGTCAAATTTGTGTTTAATGAAATGTTTCTCCTTGAAAATTTATAGAAAATTTAATTATTGACTTTTGTTCCCAACACCTAATTCAATGTTCAATGTATAATTTTCAAACAAATATATACATGATCCCAATCGACACATAATGTAATAGTTCCTTCATAATGTAATAATTATAATTTTCTTTTTGAAAATTATAATTTTTTATTATTTTTTGAAGTTGAAAAATTAATATTTGAATCACATTTTATACACGTTTATGTTCCGAACAAAGTATTTTCTCTTGATTATGTAAAATGAAAAAACATAAATTACCCTTTTGAAGAGGAAACATTTATGAAGTGTACGTATTTTTTTTTATTTTTTTTTATTGTGCAGTTTTTAGGATACATATTTTTCTCTAGAGGCCTTCACTACTTGGGAGAAAAAAGTTTGTATAATTTTTAGGAAAACAAAAATAAAAATATAGTATGAAATCGAAAACAAGAAAGTTTTATGTTATTAGTTAGATGATTAAATGACAAATCTACAAGCACCAAGTCAACCACCTTCCATGGAAGAGATGAAGGGATTTCACCTCCTGGAAGTTGCATCTCTATGAAAACCTATAGAAATGTGGAAGGATTATTGATTTGCAAGCCCTCGGTCGAGTTATTTTGACACAAATGGTCATTTTTTGTTTAAAACTCTTGATCGAGGTTTAAAACTTTGATTAAGGTTTGAAACCTTGATTGAGGGCTTAATGCCTTGATAAAGTAAAGCCTTGATCAAGGTTTACATATGTCCTATTCATGTGCCCAACTTGCCAAAAAGTGTGTATGAGATTCATGGATTCACACACACACATGAAGACATAGATGGAACTTATGGGAGATTATTTGCTAAATTAGAGTGAAAAGACATATTTTTGTTTCTAGAGACAATGGATAGTTATAATATATGTGAGGATCACAAATCTTATGTCCCATATTTAATTGATGGATTTTTTTACTTCAAGAGATTTATGGAACAACACCTTTTGGATAATAACTCTAGGATAACCAATATCAAAGGATGTCACTTCTTCAAATTCCAACTAATTGATGTCACACTAGTTATGCAATATAAAGCCTCCATTAGGGATGAAAAGTGGTCACCTCCTATTAATATGTGGCTTTCTTTGCTTGATGACAATCTAGAATTACCTATGGGGTAGCCTCAATTGTCAAATCTACAAGTAAGGAGACCTTTTGATATGGATGAAATAAAAAAGGGATTAGAAACATATATCTTGCTCTAGAAGAAAGATAATGATAAAGGAGAGGAACAATATTGGCATCCTAAGATAATTTATTAGAAGATGATTAAAAATCTTTGGAGACCCCCTTTCTGATAATTAAGCACCCAACAACTAATTTATTCCCATCCACAATGCAAGAAATAATAAACAATGCTCCTATAAAGCCCTCACATGAAGTTATGGAAGCGTACTTGAGGAAAAAGGTCCCCACAATTAAAGATTGGTATGTTGGACCTCTATGTAACAAGTCTAGAGATCGATTCCATCTAAAGGGTATGTTGTAGAGGGACAAATGCTCATAGTACAATCACTAGAGAAAAATTGTGCGATATGGTTGGGTAGGGAAAATATAAGTGTTTACCAAGATCCAAATGCTACTATTGAGTCTTACAAAGTAGAGGTTCAATGGTGGAAGCCAACTAGAACATCAAAGGTAAAGAAATAGTTGCATAAAATGTGTTTAAATAAATAATAGGTTGTTGGTTCTTAATAAAATATGTTCAATGGTATTAATAGGATGATATCGGCATGGTAACCAAGGGCAAGATGGACAAGAGAGAAAATAAAAATAAATGGGAAGATCCTTGCAACAATTAAGACACGCCAAAATTACATGGACCATAATGTTGAGAGTGGGAGTGATGTTCATGAATGCGACTTTACTTGAGTGAGTTGCCTTAAATATTTATGAAAAAGTACAAGTTTGGAATGCAATGATTGTTGTTGTTTGTTTTTATTTTATTGCATTTCTTCAATCTTGATGTATTTAGCAACAACTATCATATTAATATTATACATACATATACACAAATAATATTTTGACTTGTATAAATCAATCTTGGATTTAAATATTATATAGGGATTATAAAAACAATTCAAAATATTGAAATATAAATACACATTATAGCAATTTCACTTCAATATTGAAATCTAAATTAACACTTCTATATTTCAAAATTCACATTTTTGGAATTGAAAATCACACTTTTGAAAACTAATATTGACACTTTCAAAATACAATATTACACTTTAGAAAGTTTGATATTGACACATGGAGAATTGAAATTCACAATTTTTAGTCTAAATTTTATCTTATTATTTCAAAATTAATGAAATTGGAATTATATACAAAAATGAGCTTTCCAACTCTTTGATGTAATCTCAACCATCATTACAAAAATAAATATGCTCTTTATACATACACCTTCTCCTCTTTTACTCATATCATTGAGAATACACATAATAATAATAACAATAACAACCACCGCAACAAGAGTCTGAACAACTCCATTTCTCCCTATGATGGAAAAAGGAAAAATGTAACTACCACAAGAAGCTTAAGCATTCAATAATGAAAACGGAAGCTCTATGGCATTCTAATGAAGATTGCATGATAAAAACCAGGGAAGCCAAAACTATTTTCAAACCAATTAGTGATCCAAGAAATCACTATTTTTTGTTCTTTAGAATCCATTTTTGAATGTAAAAATGGATTCAACATATTGAAAAAACAATGGGACACTCACATTATGACATCTAGATGATTTGCAATAGGTATGGTTGTTCGACTTTGTAAAACTAGTACAAAATAAGAATGGTTATATTGTCCTTTTTTAACTAGACTTGGAAATAACATAGTGTATAAATATTAAACATAAGATTTTTTTCATGTACATGCATCCTTCTTCATGATGCCACAAACGAGTTCTGTTAAAATGTAAATAAGGAAAGTTAATTTTAGAAATATGAAAATATCCTACTTTTGTTGATTATGAAAATATGCATCGGTTATTTAAATATAATAACAACACCGGTGCTTTAAAAACTTAAACGTTCAAGTGCATTTAATAATACAAGCACACCAAAGTTGCATATAACAAAATGGGAATCTGGGGCGTATTAACCATAACCGTACCGATGCATTTGTTTCATATGTAAGCATCGGGGTAGTAATGTAATGGCGAACCGACGTGTTTTCGCCTTATGTACACACCGAGGCATTTTCATGTAATGGTGCCCATTGTGGTTTTGTTTATGTTCGCACCAGGAATTTATGTAATGGCACACTGGTGCTTTTTTTTATGTACATTCTGGGCCATTTTATGTAAGGTCATTCCGGTGGGTTTTATGTTTTGGTACACCCCAAGGTGTTTTATTTAATGTTGCACCGGTGCATTTTGACAATAAAAGCATGTAAAAAAGAACATCCACTACAACCTGCGCCCACCGATTTTTTTTTAGTTATATGGAACATTCGTTAAAACCTCCACTAAAACATCTGCAACCAATAGAGGAGGTTGTAGTGGAGGTTTTTTAGAAAAAAATTCCAAATTCTGTAACACTAAAAACCTCCACTAGAAGGTGCTCTCCTTGTAGTGTTTGCATCGCAAAATGGTTAATGAGGATACCCAATGGATTTGTCTTTCTCTAGTGTCACAATCCAGTTTCAACAACATAATGAGGAACCAATTTATAACTATTGCAATCATAAAGAACAACTTATTTTCAAGGAGTAATGATTGTATTTAAATCATGAAAAATATTTATGACCATCATTCATCCAATCGAGTTAGAATGGATGTGAGTAGTTCAAACAACCCATAATAACTATATTGCAAGTTGTCACTATATGTATTATACCCATAGATTATCTTCAAAGGAGAGTCCATCACTTAATTGAGTATTGTGCGTGACAAGATGGATAAGTCAAATATTTGTATACCAGGGTTGGTTAATAAGGAAAATGTTATTAGTAATTTCATTAATATCCCCATTTATTTCATTGGTATGCTTACACAGACAAAAGAGGGGTGGCTTTGGCCACTTCAATGTTTCATTTTGGGAGATGGGTTGAAACCTCACTATAACTTCATTGGCTAAATGTCTAAAGGATATTGAAGAACCAATGGTGGATGAATATGGGGATTTGTTTGACAAGAGAGGAACATTGAATCACTCATTGCACGAGCCTTTAATACACTCTTAGTCTTATGAAAAATGGTTGTCCTACATGTAAGATGATATGCACACACCCGATATAAGTGTTGATAATACAAGATTTTGCAGGTCAAATAGAAAATTGCCACAATAATTGTGTTGGCAGTAATGAAAATTGCTATGTGTTTTCTGTTTTATCCCTTTTAACATCAAGGAGGGCATTTGACATTGTTGAAATGGGTTTCCTTCCTATGAGACATGGATGAATCCATGAATATGTGTCCCACTTTTTAGTGAAATTTGACAATGAAAATTTGACATTTTACATATCTTTTAAATTGAAGCCCTCAAAACTCATACATGCCTTGTGAGTTTTGACATACAGTTAAAAAAAAAAATAGTAGGAAATTATGTTATATTTCTAATAGTTTGTTTTTTTCAAAAAACATTATTGTCATTTAGTGTGTCAAATTTATGTTTAATGAAATGTTTGTCCTTGAAAATTTATAGAAAATTTAACAATTGGATTTTGTTCCCAACACCTAATTCAATGTTCAATGTATAATTTTCAAACAAATATATACACAAGCCCAATCGACACAGAATGTAGTAGTTCCTTCTTTTTCTTTTTGAAAATTATAATTTTTATTATTTTTTGAAGTTGAAAAATTAATATTTGAATCACTTTTTATACACTTTTATGTTCCCAACAAAGTATTTTCTCTTGATTATATAAAATGAAAAAACATAAATTACCCTTTTGAAGAGGAAACATTTATGAAGTGTACATAATTTTTTTATTATTTTTTGGTTGTGCGGTTTTTAGTTTACATATTTTTCTCTAAAGGCCTTCACTACTTGGGAGAAAAAAGTTTGTATAATTTTTAGGAAAACAAAAATAAAATATAGTATGAAATCGAAAAAAAGAAAGTTATATGTTATTAGTTAAATGATTAAATGGAAAATCTACAAGCACAAAGTCAACCACCTTCCATGGAAGAGATGAAAGGATTTCACCTCCTGGAAGTTGCATCTCTATGAAAACCTATAGAAATGTGGAAGGATTATTGACTTTCAAACCCTCGATCGAGGTATTTTGACACAAATGGTCATTTTTTGTTTAAAAATATTGATCGAGGTTTAAAACTTTGATTACGGTTTGAAACCTTGATTGAGGGCTTAATGCCTTGATAAAGTAAAACCTTGATCAAGGTTTACATATGCCATTTTCATGTGCCCAACTTGCCAAAAAGTGTGTATGAGATTCATGGATTCACCCACACACACATGAAGACATAGATGGAACTTATGGGAGATTATTTGCTAAATTAGAGTGAAAAGACATATTTTTGCTGCCAAAGACAATGGATAGTTATAAGACATGTGAGGATCACAAATCTTATGTCCCATATTTAATTGATGGATTTTTTTACTTCAATAGATTTATGGAACACCGCCTTTTGGATAATAACTCTAGGATAACCAATATCAAAAGATGTCACTTCTTCAAATTCCAACTCATTGATGTCACACTAGTAATGCAATATAAAGCCTCCATTAGGGATGAAAAGTGGTCACCTCCTATTAATATGCAACATTCTTTGCTTGATGACAATCTAGAATTACCTATGGGGTAGCCTCAATTGTCAAATCTACAAGTAAGGAGACCTTTTGATATGGATGAAATAAAAAAGGGATTAGAAACATATATCTTGCTCTAGAAGAAAGATATTGATAAAGGAGAGGAACAATATTGGCATCCTAAGATAATTTATTAGAAGATGATTTATAAATCTTTGGAGCCCCCTTTCTGATAATTAAGCACCCAACAACTAATTTATTCCCATCCACAATGCAAGAAATAATAAACAATGCTCCTATAAAGACCTCACATGAAGTTATGGAAGCATACTTGAGGAAAAAGGTCCCCACAATTAAAGATTGCTATGTTCGACCTCTATGTAACAAG
The DNA here is from genome assembly GCA_032191745.1 of Picea mariana. Taxonomy (NCBI): domain Eukaryota; kingdom Viridiplantae; phylum Streptophyta; class Pinopsida; order Pinales; family Pinaceae; genus Picea; species Picea mariana. Next base: position 29,356 of record JASDQU010438719.1, read on the forward strand.
CCTGGAGATCCATTCCCTCTAAAGGGTGATGTTGAAGAGGGACAAATGCTCATAGTACAATCACTTGAGAAAAATTGTGTGATATGGTTGGGTAGGGAAAATAGAAGTGTTTACCAAGATCCAAATGCTACTATTGAGTCTTACAAAGTAAAGGTTCAATGGTGGAAGCCAACTAGAACATGAAAGGTAAAGAAAGAGTTGCATAAAATGTGTTTAAATAAATAATAGGTTGTTGGTTCTTAGGAAAATATGTTCAATGCTATTAATAGGATGATATTGGCATGGTAACCAAGGGCAAGATGGACAAGAGAGAAAATAAAAATAAATGGGAAGAGCCTTGTAACAATTAAGACACGCCAAGAACAAATGGACCATAATGTTTAGAGTGGGAGTGATGTTCATGAATGCGACTTTACTTGAGTGATGTTGCCTTAAATATTTATGAAAAAGTACAACTTTGGAATGCAATGATTGTTGTTGTTTGTTTTTATTTTATTGCATTTCTTCAATCTTGATGTATTTAGCAACAACTATCATATTAATATTATACATACATATACAAAAATAATATTTTGACATGTATAAATCAATCTTGGAGTTAAATATTATATATTGATTATAAAAACAATTCAAAATATTGAAATCTAAATACACATTATAGCAATTTCACTTCAATATTGAAATCTAAATTAACACTTCTATATTTCAAAATTCAAATTTTTGGAATTTAAAATCACACTTTTGAAAACCAATATCGACACTTTCAAAATACAATATTAGGCTTTAGAAAGTTTGATATTGACACTTGGAGAAATGAAATTCACAATTTTTAGTCTAAATTTTATCTTATTATTTCAAAATTAATGAAATTGGAATTATATACAAAAATTAGTTTTCCAACTCTTTGATGTAATCTTAACCGTCATTACAAAAATAAATATGATATTTATACATACACCTTCTCCTCTTTTACTCCTATCATTGAGAATACACATAATAAAAATAATAACAACAACAACCACCACCACAACAAGAGGTTGAACAACTCCATTTCTCCTTGTGATGGAAAAAGGAAAATTGTAACTACCACAAGAAGCTTAAGCATTCCATAATGAAAACAGAAGCTCTGTGACATTCTAATGAAGGTTGCATGATAAAAACCAAGGAAGCCAAAATTATCTTCAAAACGATTAGTGACCCAAGAAATCATAATTTTATGTTCTTTAGAATCCATTTTTGAAGATTAGTGACCCAAGAAATCATTATTTTATGTTCTTTAGAATCCATTTTTGAATGTAGAAATGGATTCAACATGCTGAAAAAACCATGGAACACTCACATTATACAGAAATAATCATTCCAATCTACAGATCTAAGAACTTCTCACCAAATTTCAAACAAATATCCCCCAAAAATACTTTAAATGTTTAAACTGTGGCTGCCCCCTTCCTTGAAGATCTAAATGATTTGCAATAAGTATAGTTGTTCCACTTTGTAAAACTAGTACAAAATAAAAATGGTTGTATTAGAATGGTTCTATTGTCCTTTTTTAACTAGACTTGGAAATAACATAGTGTATAAATATTAAACGTAAGAATTTTTTTCATGTACGTGCATCCTTCATGATGCCACAAACGAGTTCTGTTAAAATGTAAACAAGGGTAGTTGCTAAGCAACAAGTCCCTGCTAAGAAAGCAGAAATACGGCTAACAAGTATGAAGGTTTATCTGAATCTCAAGGTTGTTTTTTCATTTTTTTGTTTTGCCTTGTGGCAATAGGGATTGTTTAACTAATTATGTAGATGTATGGACTAATTCGTAGGGATTGTTTAACAAGTTATGTAGTTGTAGGGACTAATTCTCCAGTTACCTTCTGGTTGTAGGGATGGGTTCCTGAGCCCCAACTGATAACTGAAAAAGAACACGACGAGCTGGGCAGTAAGGGAAGGTCGGTAACGTACCAGGATTTCCACCTGTCCCCATGCTTTTATAACCCGAAATTAAAACATACAATGAACCATAACAGTGCGCTGCAAGTTCAACTTAATTAAATGATAAGGTAAGCCTAAAATTAAGGAAATAATATAAACCTAACATTAACCGCCAGCATTGGACCCGATTATGGAGCAGCAAGCAAGAAGAACAGAAATCGAGAACATAGGATCCATAAGGTTAAACAAGAATTATCCGTACCTAAAGCTAAACGCCCAGCGACCCTAGCATTGGAACCGGGTTTGTTTTAGAGTTTTGGGACAGTTAGAATACAGTCATGACATTAAGGCCAGGCTCAGTTAAAACACAACTTTAACGAGGAGGACCAGCTCTATGACCCACG